>JAQQZZ010156302.1:0-12299 GCA_030265115.1 Mopalia vespertina | reverse complement strand
TTTGAAGAGTAGCAATGCTGTCTTTACTTAGCACTGGAGGAAAATTAACTTTCCAACATTATGGAAATGCTTCACATGTTGATTGTGTTAGTGTCAATTATTGTTGGAATACACTGCTGTCATATAAGTGAAATAACCTTAAGCATGGCGTAAAACACCAATCAATCAATCCATGAGTGCTTTATTTTTGCTATGCTTGAAAATGTCAATAAAACTTAGCCCAATTCATCCTGTCAAATGGGTTTGGGCACTCATTGTTTGGGTGTAAGCTGTAAACGAGTGTCTTAAATAAGAAATCAAATTTAAAGCTCAAAATCTCCTTTAATATGAGTTCCAACCATCGAGAGCTCCTTGTCTACATACACTCCAGCCTATCGACTCGCCAAACTAGAGCTTTAACTACTTTACACTGGTACTGTGGTCAAATTTATAATGATATAATTTATTGATTACAACATAAATGTTTAATTTTTCAGACAAAAAATGATAAACAGAGTAATGCTTTAAGAGCTCAACTCAAGTACTGGCAGAGGTTGAGACAGGATCTTGAGAAGGCTCGTTTATTAGTGGAATTAATCAGAAAAAGAGAAAAGTTAAAACGAGAACAGGTAAGAACAACTAAAGAATTTTAAGCACATTTTAGTTTTGCAGTGACTGAATTTTTAGACAATTAAAAACAAAGGGAAAAAAAAAAATTATGGTGAATCAATTTGCCACATTTGTACAGATTGCAGGAAAAGTTAACTATGAGGGAGCTTCTTGTTGCCCTGGTGCTCTCAGAGCTAAAGGGGAACAGGAAGCCGATCTGTTTGTGGTGTCTGTGTTGCGTCCTTTATTTGTCCCATCTTGTCTTTATTGCCAGGGGTGTCGAGGGTGGTTTCTTTTTGTGGGTGGTTGGAGGGAGCTTCATTTTGCCCTGGTGCTCTTACAGCTATAGGGGAACTGGAAGCCGATCTGTTTGCGGTGTCTGTATTGCATCCTGTTATTGTCCTGTATTTGTTCCGTCTTGTCTTTGTTTGTTGCCTGTGATGTCGAGGGTGGTTTCCTTCACCCATTGGGCTGGCACGTCGTCATATAAGTGAAATACCCTAGAGAACGACGTAAAATCCCAATCAAACAAATCAAACAAACCTTTGCCCATTGGGCAGGCACGTTGTCATATAAGTGAAATACCCTTGAGTACAACATAAACCCCAATCAAACAAACAATAACTGAGCTAAGGGCAACATGAAGGCGATCTGTTTGTGATGTCCTTCTATTATTCCTGTGATTGTCCTTTCTTGTCATTGTTTGTTGCCAGAAGGTTGTTTCCTTCACCCATTTGGCTGCCACTCCATCAAACAAGTGAGATAACCTTAAGTTCGGCATTAAACCCCTATCAAACGAAATAGAAAAAGTCCATTAAAAAAATTATTTTGCTCGAGTCAATGAGAATATGACCAACGGTAACACAAAATTTGGTTAAACTATATGCCCCTAGAGTTTTTCTTTTGGAAGGTAATTCTATAATTGATGGCACCCCCCCCCCCCGACCAAAAAAACAACAACCGCAAACTACTGACATACTTTTACATTTTATATCCTTGTTTTTATGTTTTTTTAAACACTACACTGTATATGATTATTTTGCCAACAAAAGAGCTATGGTTATGGTCTGAGGAGCTATTGTTCATGCTAATGTGTACTGATTTGGTAAAACTTGGAAAGGAAATGCCTTATGAGTCAAGTCACTGTGAGGGTAATTTCCTCCAAAATGTCAGCAGTCCAGCCAATGTTTTCATTAGACTACATTTTATACTTCCCATTTAAAGTCTGTCCCTGAATTTACTATGAGGTGCATAGTTATTTAACCTCTTCCTATCTTTAGTCCTGGGAATCTGTCATTGTTAATTTCTCATCTTCTGTAATTCATTAAGGCCTCTACCGCAGGTCAGGGGTCAAATTTTGACTTTTTCTTTTTTTCTCCTTTCTGAAGTCGTCTTTTCATAATCTTGATAATGCAAACAGTTTGACAAAAAACTTTTTTTTAAATTTAAATTGTAAAATGCTCTCCTAAAAAATTATGTGTATAGGCAGGCGGAAGGGATTAAGGCGATTATCTCACCTGAGCAGACTACCTGCTGTCTACTACTACAAGCCAATTAGCAAAAGGGTCAACAGATCAATAGCATGTCCATCTGTGTTAGAATACACATTTAGACAAACAACTAGCCCTAGTAGGACTCCTACTGATAGCCATAAACAAATGTGTGAACGTAATCAATGATGCCGATGTCACTAAAATTGCAGAGATAAAACTGCCATTTAAACACAAATTGTTTAAAATTATGTATGCAAACAATAATTGAACTCGATTTTTATTTTTTAAATATATTTTTATCAATTTTGCAAAAACTAATTTGAATTTAGAAAAACCTTATGACGTTTTTTTGTTTAAATACTTGTCTACAAATACATCGAAATTTTAATAAAAAATCTCTAACCATCTATGAAAAATATGATTTATAAACAAAGGTGCATTTTTAAAAATTATTTGAGGTTTTTGTTAAATTATGCCATTATAAGATAAAATGAATCATAAAATAACATTATAATTAGCATCTTGAAGTCTTCTTTCTAAATATAGGTGTTGTTAATATACTCATCCTTTGGGAATAACCACAAAAGTTGTGAGAAGATAAGGGTAGCATTTTTTACTGCAGACTAGCGATAGAGTCCTTATGAGTTTTCTCATACTCTAGTCTTTTAATTCATAGTTTTTTTCTCCACATCTGCTATTATTCATCATGACTGAAAGTGTGTCATAACGTTTATGTCAATCCATTTATATTGGTTTAATACAAATTGATTGTATTTTTTAAAAAACTATCATTTAAAACAAACTGGTAATTTTTTTTAAAACATTATAAATACTCTCTTTTTTGTACAGATGTTTTATATTTATATTGCAATAACAGTATTTTTAGAAATCTACTCAAGGTTACACTATCCTTATTGTTAAAAAATTAATGGCTGCTGTTGTTATTTTTCCTTTCAAACTTTTGACCAAGCTTGCTGCTTGGGAAATTTGTTTTGTCTCAAACGGTAGCCTCTTCTTTCATTTATCGATGTCATAAGTTATTGAGTAAAAGTACATCCATTCATTTGTGTTAAAAGCATTTAGTTGATTGCCACTTCAAAACAATCCTACTTGTCTTGTTCTAGTTTCATGTTATTGTCCTGTCTTGTTACCCCCCCCTTTCAAATCACTACATTCTCGCCCTCTGGCTAAGAGCAGTATGTTTGAAGAGTAGCAATACTGTCTTTACTTAGCACTGTAGGAAAATTAACTTTCCAACATTATGGAAACACTTCACATCTTGGTTGTTCTAGTGTCAATTATTGTTGGAATATACCGCAGTCATATAAGTGAAATATTCTAAAGCATGGCGTGAAACACCAATCAATCACTACAGTCTCAGAATATTTACCATATAGAATTTTAACAATTTTTGAACTTTATAAAAAAATTTACATTGTTGGTCAAGTTAGAATCAATTGAGTTGGGAATCTTCCCCGACATTTCTTCAGGTTAATTTGCTTTATATCTCAGGTTTCCAAGTATTTCTATTAGAGTAGTTACTTTAGTCAATGGTTTTAGAGAGACAGTAAGTTTATTTTTCTGTGGCCAGAAATTTGTTTGAGAAGTGTGTATTTTAACATTTGAGGAGCTGGTCAGTGACTAGAATGATTAATTGATGGTGGTCATATGTTATTGGTCAAGCACCCAGCTCTCATTTGACAGGTGTTTGTTTATGCTGTCATTCAAACCCTACTTATTGTCATTGATATTCCCTTTGACTAGTGGTCTATTCAATAGAGATCAGGCAGTATCTGTGTAGAAAATGACCGCTTTGGACAGCTGGCTTATTAGTTGATCAGGAAACTGGAGTTTACTTTGTTTGTCTTGCTGAACATTCTGAATGTTTTGGTGGGAAATGTTTGTTAAGAGAGCCCATTCTAGGGTTGATGGTATCTGATATTTGCTGCTGGAGGGAACTGATTCAAATAACCTGATTGCACTGATTAAGCAGACAATGTATGAAATAAAATCTGTTTTAAGACCATAATTGCTGAGAACTGCTCTCACTGCTTTTGGGATTTAAAGAATCATCTGTGCAAGACTGCATTTTTATTTAGCAGAATTCCAAGAAATTAAGTTGTTACACTGCAGAAATAATGGCAGTTATCAAGACAAAAAAGTATAGTAATTTCTCAAAGTTAAATCCCTAAACTTTAAGTTGTTCGTGTGCAGAAACAAGGGTTGTTAACATGAGATAGCTTGTTGCCTTTGTTTAGTGGTTAGCTTGCCAGCCTACTAATCCTACTTCAATGTACAGCTCATCGTTTCAAGTCCGCCTGTTGCCCTCTGGTATATGAGTGAGTCACATGATGTGGCTGTTCATGGTTATTAAAAGGTTTCTTCTCCGTTTTCCAACATATTTAAGCAAGGACCAGTGTGAACTGGACAATCTGCTGTCATTTATGTGAAAAACTCAGAGTACAAGTTAAACCCAAATCAAACCAATCATTATCATGAGAAAATATAACTAAATTCACAAGAAAAGTTTATGAATGAATGTTTTAGTAAAGTGCCCCTTACAATTTTAGAATAGTTGAAGCAGGAAACTTGTGTAGTTGTTGGAATATGTCCAGATCCATACTGTCTTAGTTGAAGTGATAACATCCTCTTATGTAGATTGATCTATGTTAGTTTGAGTCATCTACTTGACAGTACTGATCAGATGTCTATATTGACAGGCTTGTTCTGGGAAGTTATTAATTGTCTCCTCCTCTTAGACACCGGATTACATTCTGACCTACCCTGTCTTTATGTCTGCTGGCACAGGGGTCACCCATAAGTCTATGACCTATCTCTGCTTTTTCATTCATCAGTTATAGTAATATGGGACAGCGTTATAGGACACCCTCCTATTGAATGATACAGTACAGCAAGATTCATTTCCAGCTGTTAAAGATATTGCATTATTTTAGCCGGGCGCACATGAGGCGATTTGTATTGCCATGATTATCCACACCGAATGCAAGTGAACTTTGTCGGAGATAATCTTGAGCGCAGACAAGGCGACAGTTTTTTTAGCTTGCTGTACGAAGTAAGGCGAGCTTATGTCATACCCCTGGCATCAGCGTCAGCCATGTAAAGGCTTGTATAATAAAATAAACTGAGGGAATTTCTGTCAAATTTTACACACACAAAGAGATTATTAAAATTATATGGAATTCTACGCATATTAATTATGCAAATTAAGTGATACTGTTTTAGAGGAAATGGTGTACAATTTGCTTTAAGCACTGTATATCCAAATTGAATAACCCGATTTTCATTTAAATTTTCGGTAATTGTCACACAACATGGGAGGAGAGGGATATTATTTGTTCAGCTCATTACACGCATATTAATTACTCTTGCAAGCTTTTCAAGTAAATTTGTGTTAAACACCAGAACTCCAAATTGAATAAGCTGATTGTCCTTAAATTTTTGGCAAATGTCACACAACATGCGGGGAGTGGGATAATATCAGTTCAGCTCATTACACGCATATTAATTACTTTAACAAGCTTTTAAAGTAAATTTGCATTAAAATTTATGTTAAGCACCGTGTGTTAAAATTAAATAGGTTTATTGGTCTACAATTGTGGGCAAATGTCCCACAACATGAGAGGAGAGAGATATGAAGGCAAAGGGAGTGCATTCCCATTCATTGGCGGAACAGGCAAAGTATTTTTTTTCTAAATATACATTTTCCTTATAATGTCTTTCAATTTATTCTTTTTAAATAAATTTCTTTTTATAGAATTTTTTTAACACAATTTGAATTAGTTTTTAGCTAGCCTTAATGAAGTGAAGGAAACTTTATATTGATGTTTTTAATTAATTTTTTCAATTAAAAGTTGTTTTTTAGTATTTTTATTTATTTACGCCTTTATTGTTTCACTCACTTGTACATAAGTTTGGGTTTTTTGTTGAGGTGATTTTGCTGGGCTCAAGTTTGTTGAAATTATAGTCTTGTTCAAGTGCTTTTGATGTAGAGATTACTGTTCATGGTAAGGTTTTGTGTTGAGCTTAGGTTTTGGTTGATATAATTCTATAGCTTTCAGGTACATGCCATGTTAGGGTTTTTTGTTGAGGTCATTTTACTGGGTCTTTTGTATAGCCTTAGTTGTTGGTTTCTTGTTAACATTATAAGTTTTGATATTTTTTAAATTTAACTTCTTGGAGTTTAAATTTTAAACTTTAAAGGAATTTTTATTTCTTTCAGATATATATTTTTTCTTAAATCTGAATTATATCGCATACAAGGAAATTTTTTTCTTCTAAAAATATGCATTTTCCATTTAATGTCTTTAAATTTATTCTTTTTAAATAAATATCTTTTTATTGAATATTTTAAAACTAAATTTTAACTATTTTTTTATTATTAACTTTTTTATTAATTTTTTGAAATTATTTTTAATTGTTTTTCTTTTTTTTATAATTTTTTTTTAGTAAAGCTATTTTGTTAAGCTCACAAAAGATCATCTAAATAAAGGCAACTCTTCCAGTGGTTTGTATTCCGTTTACAAGAACACAACTACACCTACATAACATTTGTCAAATCCTCTATGAATCATTTATAGGTTACTTATAATACACATTTTTACTTACATGTATGATGTTTTTCTTTCTTCTATATCTTTGTTTTTATAGAAGAACTGTCCACCTATATATGTAGGTATGGGCTTCCTGATTTGCCCCAAGTTCAGATAGTACACAGCCGCCTTATATACTTCTTATGGCTGACTTTGTTTCTGGAGACAATTCTGATATTGTTAGTCTAATGGTGACAGGAAACTAACTGACTTGTGTTTTCTTAGTGCTGAGCGATCAAATGAAAGGAAGCTCTGTCTTGTTCTGTTTACACCTTTTTTTTATAGGATAACACAGAAAAAGTCTGTATTGAGTCATACATGTATTGTTTTCAAATATAAACATATGATTTCTTGAACAACATTCGGATGCTTATTAATAAACTCTTGTCTGAACAGGAATAAAACTTAGAAAGACATACAGTTTGCTTGCTGAAAAGTTAATTTAAAAAAAGTTTGCAAACTGTTGAAATTTTGTATTTTGAAATGACAAATTATTAATAATGAAAATGGCATAGCAGGTCTTAATTATTTATTTCCAATGTATCAAGAACCTAATCAGGGCTTCATGATTGTAATGAACAGGAGAGCTGAAAATCACTCACCTAGTTGGTTTTAGGAGAGTATTTTTATTACCTAGAAGAGTGAATTCTATTTAGCATAATGTTAATTTGGACAATCTGCGAGAGCTGAAAACCGTGTACACTCCCCTCAAATGTGAAGCCCTGCCTAATACTTAATGTGTATGTGTGCATATTTGCTAAAGCAGTATACTGACATTATATAACTGAAATACTCTTGAGTACACGTTAAAACACAATTAATCAAACAAACAAACCCTTGAACAAAATAAGCCCCAATCAATCAATCAATCTTTTACCCTTTAAACTTTCTGTATCCCATAAGCTGTATTGATACATCAGTGTTTTTGTTATTTTGGGATAATACTTTCTTTGTTTCAACAGATTCTAGTTCAGGAAATTTTGCAGGTTGAAATCCGTCCAGGAATCGACTTAATGTAAATGTAAAATTATATGTATTGATGTGTGGCAATACTAACGTGCTGTGGAATTCTTGTTTTCTGTTATACTGGTAATATATTTCATTTATACATTTGTAACTATAGAGGTGGGGATTATAGGCCAACATCCTCCCAACAGGATATAATGATTGGGCAGCCCAGCTTTTGTGTTTAATTGGAAGGAAGTCATTAATATTATGCATGCTGCTGCAGGCCATTATGTCCCTAGCATTTGAGTCTCCCTATAATTACTGATTCCTGTGATGATTGGTAGGGAACTTTCTGTTGCCCTGGTGCTCTCATTGCTTCTAGGGAAGTGGATCTGTTTGTGATGTCTTTGTGTTCTTCCTGTGTTTGTTGCCAGTGATGTTTAGGGTGATTTTTGTCATATAAGTTAACCTACATTAAGTATGATGTTGAACCCAAATCAAACAATCCTGTGACAATTTGGCATCTTTAAAGGCTTTCAATTAATTGTTAATGTTTTTACTTGTCAGATGTACATGTATCTTGATTATACTATGTTTCTTTGTCTCTGTTCATAACTTTCTGTATTTTGAAAGAATGTACACAATTATTAAATCTGTACAGAAAAATCATTTAAAGTAAATGTCATATTTTGATTTCAGTCTAAAACTGATACAGGGAGTTTATCGCTAGTGACATAGTGGTTAGTCTTGCTACTTATTTTCAAAATAAGACTGGCAGTGCAAATTGGTTATTAGATATTTGAAAGATGCTTCTTACAGTACTGCCAGAAGCTAACTTCCCTTTTACCACAGATTGTAGGCTTCAAATTTGCGGATTTAATGCGTCATACATACGTCTTATAAGGCAAAAAAATTGCGTCCTACCTGCCAATAATCCGCATCTTAAGAAAGACGCGTCATACTTGCAACCTACTCCATAAGAAGGAAGTGATGGACATGTTGTTTTGTTAAATCTTCCGGACTCCCTAATTCGATCGGCTCAGCTCTGATGCGAAATTAGAAACGGGAAAAACGATCTGTTTTTAATTTGTGAATTTAAGAAATTTAAAATATTAAAGTCAAATGACATGTACTAGAAGGGATGACTGAATGATCTGTTGGGGAAAATGCATTACTCGCTGTTGTTGTTGTTTGTGTTCAAAGCGTTCCAAATACCAGAGCGTGGAGAGTCATTAATTGGCAACTCCTCTCCCAACATAAATACGGACTAACTAATTGACATGCAAATCTTTTTTGTACAAGAAATAACTTCTCGAATATCATCAGTTTTGTTCAAGTAAATGTTTTAGACATATAGTACCGATCAGAAACACCAGGACCGGAATGTATGTGCGGTTAATTTTATCGAATCAACCATAACCACAGCATGGAGAGTCAATTGACATATCCCTCTAGGGACTAATTCAAACTGCTCACAGTGACGAAAATGTTGGGTAACTATAAAGCTCATTCAACATAAGTACGGACCGCTTCATATTTAGTTGTAAATAATTTGTGATCAGAAAGACAGGGAATATAGTATATGGACTATTACATGAAGCATTCTGTTTGAAATTTCCACACAGTCACGCGGTTAATGTTTTGAAATCACCGAGTGCTGTTCTGCAAAACAAAATGTCCAAAAGCGATCAAATTAGCCTTATTTCTGCTGATGAGCACTAAGTAGGGTAAACTTAGACTCCAATAAAAGGTACACAAAGATAAATTCATGATTCAATATTTCGGTTTATTTTATAACCATTGTGATGAGCGATCTAGGATTTTTACTTTACATGTAGTCTCAAATTTCGTCCCGTTTTGCGGAATGTGCGTTCGGCTTGTATAAAAAAAATTTCGTCTCGTCCTGTGATAGAACGCATCTTAACCGCGGTTTACTTGCGGAGTATAGCCTGTTAATCCGCGTCTGACATGGGAAGTTAGCTTCTGGCAATACTGTAAGTATAAGTCCATTAGATTTTCATAAGTATTTGGTACTTGTTTTAATACAAAATAATCTGTCCCCAGGTCGCCAAATGCGAGTGACTTTTCACTTTGGCGATCAAACATTTTGCTGTGAATCGCCAAATACATGTAGCTACTACATTGTTCCCACATAACCCTAATCACGCATTGCAGCGATCTGTTAAAGTTTAGACCTTAGAAATTGGTTTAAATACAACCAAACACCAACAAGAATTGACATTTTGTTTAACATGTAACAGAAACCCGGTACGAAGATGGCAAAAAAATACTTTCTTATCGAAAAGAGTTCATCAGTCTGACACCTCCAAATTACTATAAACTACATGTACATGTACATCACTTGTTTCTGAAAAAACAAGGTATGCCGGTTAGCCTGTCCACAGGCAAACTGCTCTTCAGCCATATCGAAACTTGCCGAGGCATCTTACATTGTAAGTCGCATGGGTTGTGCAAAGACAAATAAAGATAGCTAATCGTTACAATAACGGGATATATAAAATAATGGCATAATGATACTCGATTCAAAGGTTTGCAATATAATTTAATGAATGTGTGTACGGATTTTATTTTGGTAATGGATGGATTGGTCACTTCATGGATGTTGAAGCATGAGCTGGTCTGCTATACCTATCCATATTTGTAGCGCAAATTCCGACTAGCATGGCGTGAGTGACATGTGTGGTATGTGGTATATATCTGGCTGATTTATTGTTAGTTTGGTTTTATCTTGAATTACAGCAAGATTTTTTCCTAACTACCGAACAGTCTATGATACGCAAGCCTGCCACATCAAACAAAACAGACGAACAACAACATACGTTACAACTCTGTATTTAGTATGACCGGTCTAATAAGCCTCTTTTAAACATTTAAATCGTTTATTTCTCGTAAGCTATTTGTAAAAAATCTTTGAAATTTGGCATACACAATCTTTAGGTCGGTATCTAAAATACTGTCACACAGTTTTTTATATTGATTTTCGGTTTGAAGATATTAAACAAATAGTTTTTGTAGAGCAGAATTTTATTTTTTAAATATAGTTTTACCAATGTGGAAAAACCCAATTGTGCAAAAACTAACTTGAATTTAGAAAAACCCTATGACAGTATTTTAGTTGAAATACTTTTCTACAAATACATGAAATTTTGAAAAAAAATCTTTAACCATCTAAGACAAATAAGACTTTCAAACAAAGGTCCATTTTTAAAATTGTTTGAGGTTTTTGTTTATTTATGCCATTATAAAATAGAATGAATCATAATATAACATTATATTTAGAATCATGAAGTCCTCCTCTTTCTAAAATATATGTGTTATTAATATTATCCTCCTTTGGAAATAACTGCAAAAGCCATGAAAAGATGACGTCACATTTTTTACTTTGACTAGTGGTAGTCCTAAATATGTTTAAATAGATTTTTTTATTAAAGTCGTCAGTGAGTCACTGTCTGAATTCATGTTTCTAAGGATGTTTAATCACAGATAAATGAAGTTACTTGTAAATTTTATGTTGAATTCATAATGTTTGAGTTTTATAATAATTAATAATTAAATATAAAAATAAGAAATAAAAGACATGCAGTTCTTTCATTGTTGTTTTATTTGAATTTTGACACTTCATTTCAACTTGTTTGCTTGTTAACGGTTACCAAAAAAATTTGGCCCCTGAAAAATAACATTGGCTCCTAGAAATTTTTAGGCCAGGGGCCAATGGCTCCTAGGCCAACATTGCACATTTCAACCCCTGAGAGGGAGGAAGGTTTGGATGCCCAAACACAAATGAGGCGAGTTGCATCAGGCCGTGCCTTCATATTTTGGACCGGTGCCGTGTCAACTGAGTGAAATAGCCCCAAGAACTAGAAAGTTAGTCCCCCTGATAATATAAAATTGTTCCCATAAAGACTAGTTGATAATCTATCTATTAAGACCTAGCACTTGAGTACTGGGTACTTTTGTGGAACAGAAAGTCTGCTGGATATTTAATTTAGGATTTGTTTATATTGGAATATAACCTTGAAATTAATGTACATTGGAGTTTCTCTGACTTGCTTGGGTGACAGCGGATGTTAGTGTTAGATATTTTTTCATTTCCTAGGTTATTTTTTTGTTGTTGATTTCTTTCAATTCATTCATCAAGGAGTAGGCATTATGAAGGCAGTGCTCCAGATAAGGAATACTTTGGAAGGAGTATTCACTCCTCCAAATAATCATATATCCCTTCGAAATGTATGCGATTTGACTACCCACTGCAGCATAACGTTATTGTTCAATACGTATGGATTTTAAAGATCGGGCGTAATCTACTTTTATGATGCATTTTCAATACGCCTTACATTTATGATAATAAATTAACCCAGCTGGCTATCTGTTATACACTGTTTCTTCTTTGTGTCACAAAACACCACATTAGCACTCTTTAATTAAGTGAATTAACTTTGAGTATGATGTAAAACACAATCAATCTTGTGCTTGCAGAAATTGCTCCAGGCAACCAGTTTTTATGTTTAGCTTTCCCTGATGTAAGGCGAGTTAAAACTTAAATAATAATAATAATAAATAACTTATTTAAAGAGGAAATATACACAGTCAAAATAGTATTGATCTTCCCTGTGGTCCTCCAGATGAAACATATTAAATA
>JAQQZZ010156291.1:0-12299 GCA_030265115.1 Mopalia vespertina | reverse complement strand
CTTAAGCAATTTAACTAATTTAAACATACTAGGCTTACGCCAATAATAAGGCTTAATAAATTGTTCACGTATAGCAGCAAACACTGGGCAAACAAGAACAAAATGATATTCGTCCTCAACAGTATTTAATGAACACAGTTGACAGATTCGTTCTTCCCGTGGTAAACGCGCACTACCGTGACGACCGGTTTCAATCATCAACGGATGTGAGGATGTTCTTAATCTCGTCATAGCAATTCTATGTTTCCGATTTCTAATATATACTAAATACATTTCAAATTCAATGTCAATGTCTGTCTTAAGATATTTGTACAAACACAATGTGACATCCTATACTCCCAAATAAGTCGGCTGAATATCCTCGACAGCTGTCTATAACTTGTGACGTAATGTGAAAAGAGGGTGGTGTACCGAGACAATATTCTATTTACACTAGATATATTTGGACAAGAAAATAAATGGCGTGGACGAACACAGGCAGTAATGGCCATAGATTTGATTGCAGCCCAGACGTTCGCTTTACTTATATGTATATGTAGTTTTGTAGTTATATGGTAAAGTGTAGACATTTCAGTTGGTCTAATTTACCAAAGAGGATGTAATATTGCTGCGGTTTTACTTTAGCTAACGCCTATTTCATATAAACTGAAATCCGGCCAAAAAATATTAGCAAACAGATACCGAAAAAGAATAAATGTTTACTCAGTGCTCTTATAGTTCGGGTTTAAGAGAACGCATACATAATATAATACCTCCTCAAGATTTATGATTTCAAAAGAGCCGTCGTGCATTTATATATAACCAGTAAACCAACTTCATTGAATAGATATGTTAATATTATACGTATATGTTATATTCCTCGTCTAATATATCACCTACCTGTTTGTTCAAACATATGCTGTTAAAAAGGTTTAATTTGACAAAATATTGGGCTTTACCTGTGTTTATATCATCTAGTTTAGAAATTGTCAGTTACACAAAAAACACAGTAAAGAGGTTGTTAATGATATATATAGCGTTATACAGAAATCTCAATACACATAAGACCTCAAATGTTTCTCATTCCGAAATCTGCACAAAATTTGTTTCTTTTATGGACGGTATATGGATAGAAAGTTTAATGTGTTCGTTTGTAGAACCACGAGTTATATATAGTATACAGAGTCACAACACTGATTAAAAAGATCCAACTCGGACCTTATTTATGACTAGGTCAATCTCCAGACGGATTAAACACATATCGTTAAGGGTTTCTGTAATTGTTATTTAACTGATTGGAGAAACCGTATTATTGTTCGCATCTCGATGATACCAGTACTTAACCGAATAAACTAGATGTGGGCCTTGTTAATATTCTATATGAGCCAGCAATAAATAGAAGCACATTCATAAAAAAAGTGTATACTTTATACAAATACTGACAGAAAATTCTAATTCAAAGGCTGGTGATAACAAAAAGCTTCACCAGAATGAAAATATGAGAAGAGGAGACTGGTTTAGCATGTTCCAACAAGAAGTTGTTATACATAACCAGGTTATGAAGCATTTTAATAATTTATCATTTATTTTATTAATTTTTCTGATTTGTTGAACTATTATATTTTTGTACACTGTGAGTGACCCTATGTACAGACTTCATGGCCGATTTGCTATACCGTAACAGTGAGATTAGTGTGGTAACTTCCATACGGCAGTCTAGTGGCAAACAAAATCAGTCTCGGATAGCTGGTAACGATTAAAGAGGAAGGACAACACCCGGGAAATTTATATATCATATAAGCTTCTATTCATTGTATTATCGAAGCCTTCCTTCCGTGACACCCGTTGTTGAACAAAGAAAACTTAATCTAATTATTATTTTAAAATATACCATATGGTATACAAAACCCACTTAAATAAACCAGCATTGAACTGTACATTGCTTATGACGGCCTTCAGGGGGGTTGGTTTTATGGATGGCTCACGAGGTCACCAAACTGGAGTACTATGGAATGTTATCTTAGAGCCGCTCATTCATTAAAGTGACCAAAAGCCCCCATGCTTGCACCTTAGCCACGTATCGATAGCTTAGAGAGACGGTCATTCTATCACAATAACGATAGCGGCCTTAATCCATTAATGACGGCATCGCTCCGTACAAAAGTACCAATGATAAAGTGGTTTCTAAAACTGGTTTGGTGTGTCGAGTAGGTAGACCCATTGTACTCTAGTTGTTTGTAAGAGACGACATGTCGTCAACGGGCAGGTGCTTTCAGATAAACTAGGTCGTGGACTTATAACTGCTGCATTAATTCACCATGAGGCCCGCAATGGAAATATGACAGCTTTATATCGCTCATTTTTCGAATACTTTACAGGCTCAAAACACTACCTGAGATACACGGTCTTAAGAGAAAGGTCCTGTCCAATAAATCATAATATTTCTGTTTGATTATTGTTTAATCTCGTACTCTAGTATATTCCAGCCACGTACTGAAGACAATATTCAGCGGAAATCCGAGTGGAAACTTCATCAAGCCTGTCCTAGAAACCTTGAACCAACAATTACCTTATTAACAATGCACCGAAAATGGCCAGGCTGCCTAGAAACTATTGCTATTTTATATCCCATCGAAATTTCAAAACATATGTCTGTGTTGCACTGAATAGACTTGTCAGAATGTATATCAGTCGATACAATAAAAACAGAACCGTTGTTCCTTTGATAGGCCTACGGCATGACGAAAGAAATGATGAACAACCATGGAACCTATAAATGTTTACATGATATTTTTCCATATAATAAGGCGAGTATATCAGTGTTATGAAAAGACGAATTGCTACCAGCAAACATTGACTGGCGTTATTCTTAACGATATCAAATCTCAATGATACAACCATTGTTAATTGATTATTTCATTTATCCAGGTGGTGGTAATTGTAAGGAAGATATATTCTTTTAAGTTTTGAGAGTGTTACTTAGCGATTGTGTAATTTTAACATTCCTCAAATATGAAATCAAACAAAACACACCTACACGTCTGTTACTACATTTGCCATATAGAGGCTTGCTATCAATGGGTATTCACAAAGCAATTATACTCATTCCATAAACAGTATTCACACTATCCAGACTGAACACACCCTGCCTTAAATCAGCGGGGTAAAATCTCCTTATAGCTTTTGTATACTAGTCACGATCACAAAATATTGTTGGTGTTAAAAAAAAATACAAAACACTTTTCCGGTAGAAGGATATGTTGATCACAATCGGCAACTTTTTCATTTCGTCCGATTAACGTCATATATTTTAGAATTGGCGGTCATGTTTTTGGACAAAGGCACTCAATGACATCACGTGGAATGTTCGAGAACAAGGAACATTTTAGAGGTAGCTTTGTGTCTAGCACGACTACACACAGAAATATTTCAGAATAATATTCCAGAATATAAACTTCCATAAAAAAAGAATCAATTGCGTTATCGACCCTTAGAAAATAGTATAAATTTACCCAAATCAGATTCAATACAGATACTTTGAAATTAAAAAAAGCCCTTTTGATTGTTCTATTCAAAATATTGTCAACAATTGTTATGTTTAAATATGTGTTTTGGGAAAATCAGCTGTGTTAAACTGCCTTTCCAGATGTGTATCGTATACCATACATGTAATGAGGTAATTTAGCAATATCTAGCTGTATCCAGTTCCGTTAGGATAGACCAGGTAGTTAGTGTGGACCGCGATAATGGGCGACCACATTAATAAACTTATAGTGTAAAGTGTAAAAGAGTTCGGACCACACTTATAATATCGTATCGTTTTCCGGTGCTACTTCCGACGCCATTAACACTATGATAGCATTTAACTTCACGTATGGTTAACATTAAATTTAACTCCATTATCTTAGGTTAAGGCATATTATATTTATAAATGTAGAAAATGACAGACTTGTTTGGCTTAACCTTAGCTAGAACGCGGGATCAGAAGTGGCAACAATCTACCGAATGTGCTATGCTGGCTCACGATATAATCGCCTAAAGTTTCTCTCCAATAAAGACTGATAGTTTCTCTAATCTAATCCCCCCTTTTCCACATGATTTCATATTAACATTAAATGGTACCCTGTATGGAATCATCGATGTTACGTCCCTAAGACAAGATAGTTGCTTTCAGAAGGATTAATTTACACTTGGACCATTTTATTGAGGATTGATGTCAGAATAGCTGTTTTGTCTGTTTGATGGTCACTAACGTTTAAACTATATAAGATGGGGTGGCCTATAGCCTACGGCTTGTTACATCTGAATAGGCCTATACCTCTCAAAGCTTAGTGTCTGCACAGTACAAAAATACACTTTATTTTCGCATGACAAAAACATGCCACACAGGTATGCATCATAACAATTACTTTTACATAATAACAACACTATACATTAAAGATTGGGAAAATAAAAACATATAGGAAGATATACAACAAAACCAACGTTTCTTCCTTTATCTCAAAAATGTATATATATTTTTTGTTTGATTGGGGTGTAACGCCGTGCTAACGGTTATTTCACTCACAATACGGCGTGCCAGTCCAATGGGTGAAGGAAACCACCAAAGACGCCACTGACAAGAAACAAAGACAAGACGAGACAAATACCGGACAATAACAGAACGCAATACAAATACATCACAAACAGATCGGTTTCCTGTTCTCCTTAAGCAACAGGAAGCTCTCTCCAACCACCCACTAGAAAAAATTGAGCTTCAGATTTTTTTTTACACATCAATGTCGTTTAGTATTAATGAAGGCTTATAAGATGGAAAGCATATATGGATAAAAACTTCTTAGTTTTTTGGACACTACGTTTCTATATTATTCCAGAGATCGTTATCAAGTATAAAGTGACATTAACACGTAAATATTTATCTACAGTTAGAGTGAAGGCTCTCATGTTATACTTGAAACGATCTCTGAGATAGAAACGCAGTGCACAATAAACTAATAAGCTGTTATCCATACTGGTGCTTTCCATCGTATATGTACTTCCGACTTCTACATGCCTCTTAAAAATTGTGTTAAAGCTATAAACGAAGTTGAAGTGTTTGCGCGAAAGGCACACCCCTGACTATAAATTGTACAATAGCACTCGAGGTCGAGGAATGACCATTATGTGCCTGAACAATATTACAAAGGATGGGGGCCAACTTAAATACTGGTTCCATTGATTGGCCATTCGTGTGAATAACCGGATCAATCCAGAGATTGCTCCATAAAAGGTGTTTGTTTTTTTCTTTGCATTTAATTGTTGGTTTTATATTTTTCATAGAATATGGTGATGCCGGACACAAAAATTAATTTAGTGTTATACAAACAGATGGTTGAGTACACACGTTTAGCGGTTGTTTATCGGATTTTAACGATGGACAGTGTTAAATGGACAATCCGTCGTCATATAATTAGTGAAATACCTTTGAGTACGAGGTTTAAACCCAAAGCAATCAATCAATGTTATATCCTGTATCAAATGAATTTTCAGTATAACCTATAAATTTTCCTTCGATGATATTTATACAAACCTGATATCATAAGATAAAAACTGCACATTCTTTGTCTATTTATAATGTAGCAAAACTTTAGATATTTTGGATTTGTTTTTAAATTTTGACAGGGTGGCGCTTGATGGAGGCTGAGGCTGATATTATTTTAAAGAAAGATGGGTGTCATAATTATGATTGGAAAGTGGCAAACACTTCTTGACAAAGGCAGCTTCTCGTGTCTTCTTCATTCGCAGACAATCCGAGGCATGGTGGGGCCTGGAACTCATCCTGTTTGTTGCTAAACGTTGTAACATGCCAGAAACTATATGCCTTATCGCTAGTAAATTGATTGTTGTAAATAACGCAGCCCACCCTCTGTATAATACTGCATGTAAAGAACATAAGCCAGTTTGGTGCAATAGATATGATCTGACCGGAAACTACGTATCCCTTTCCCTGCCAACCACTGTACCCACCACTGTACACAACACTGTACCCACCACTGTACCCACCACTGTACCCACCACTGTACACAACACTGTACCCACCACTGTACCCACCGCTGATTGTGGACATTGATTAACATCCCTACTTACAATAAGTTGCAACAAATCTCATTATTTATCTATTATCTGTTCCATTGTTGTTACCTTTTACTGTCATTATGTTTTCGTTTCAGAGCAAGCTGTACAGTTCAAGCTCGTCTGTTACTTCTCTAACAGAAGTCAATACAGATTTAGTGCTCGTTATTTTGCCAGTAATGTACCACCATGTTTGTGTACACATATACACTTTGCCTATGCCCAGGTAGTAGATGATAGACTCTCAACAACCCAGTTCAATGATTTACAAAGCGGTAAGTGGAATAAACTAAGAAATAAAGATCGGACTGGAAAGACTAACTAGCCATTCGGACATTTCAATAGTAAACAAAATAAGTACTAATACCTTTATCTACTAAGTCGTTTTGGTTACATATGCGATTATCACACTAAAACTTTTAAACGAAGATTTGATTAAACGGCAATGATTCCGTAACGACATATTTAATGAAATTCCATAAAAACCTGATATATTATATTCAAGTTTTGGTCCCATACATCATGGCCTAAATTATCATTGAAATTAACTTTTCGATTGCAGGCGGTAGTGTTGGAGCCTATGTTGACATATTGAGTAAGAAAGTCGAAAATCCCCGTTTAACTATACTTTTATCTGTGGGTGGACCCGACCAAGGTTCTAATGGATTCAACGCACTGTTTACAACGACTAATTGGTTGCAGAACTTTGCAAGTAATGCTGTGATATTTTTGAGGAATTGGTCATTTGATGGGTTGGAGGTTGCTTGGGAGTATCCGGTCAACAAACAAAACTACACCAATCTTATACAGGTGAGAATATTTTAGTTAATTTTGAACCACACTTTATACAGGTATATTTGTTTGTGTGATTGACGTAATGACCTTCAGGTAGTGATTCATGATAATGGGAAACTCCAAAACAAAATATTTATGTTGTTGCTGTTGCTTTTGTTTGTGTGACAGGCTACTGTTTTTCTGAAAAGGGGAATTGGAAAGAGACTCGTAACACAACTGACGTCAATTGATTCTTAATTTAACAGAGAATTTACGAAATTTTATCAAACAAACTATATAAACACACACCGGCATTATCTCAACTTAACTAGACTGTCAAAACATTATTTTATTTGTTAGGTGTTTTTTTCATTGTTTTTTTGTTTTTTGGCATAGCATAAAAGAGTGATTTTGTCTAGGTCCAATTACTGAATGCTACGATGTACATCGTGTTTAGTTTTGTGTGATTTAAGACTATATTTCTTTATTATTGCTTACCCATTTTGTATTACAGTACAAAAGAATTGTGCTATAAATTCTATTAAATGTAGATTTGCGTTAAATATTCCGTCATTCGGAGATGTCACGACCTAATAATACATGTTCAAAAGGACGTTTTTCATTTAGGCAAAATTTTCAAGTTATCAAAATGCCATTTCCGGTATTTCATTAACCATTTTCTCTTTATTGATAATCTTAAATGTAATTATGAAATCATATGACAGCCGCTTTGTCTTCCTCAGGCCTTACGTCAAGAATTCAACAATGAGGTTATACTTAGTGGATCCCAACGCCTTATTTTGGCAGTGGCTCTGCCCGCTAAGAAGGACCAGATCGACGCTGGTTATGATATCCCAGCTATAACACCGTCAGTACAGGTTTTCCTTCTTATTTCGCTTCATTTGTGTTCAACAATGAAACCACAACTATTCTTCTCTATGTTACACTTCTATTCGTTTGGATAATTTAACAATAAAGAGATGTTTTTTAGACTTGCCCACTTTCCTTAAAAGTTTAGGCCAATCCGAATATTCGACAATTTCACCGAATGCATTTTGTTTTTTAATAAATCAAGTAATTTTTTAAATCGGCTTAAGCTGTTGTGGTAAATTATGTAGTTTTAAAAGTGAACATTAAACACTAGTGCGATAATAAAAGTATTTATTGTTGTTGAGCTTAAACTATGCAATAGCCCAGTAAAAGTAATTATGAGCATTCTCACGGCAGCATTTGTGGTTACGATTTAAGGGGATTCCCCTTATTTGCAGCAGTGTGATTGGTCGAGAAAAATTTCAGATACAGTCGACCAATCACAGCCCGCGAATAAAAGAAATCCCCTGAAATCGTTACAACAAATCGCACTGTGAGAATGCACATTTAATGTAGCAGTAGTAGACAATGATTCAATAACCCAACGTATTTTGTGTTGTGCACCTTACGTACTGTATACAGTTGACAGCAATTCGCTTGAGTATTGTATTCGAGGTGTTTCAATTATAACTTTGTTTATTATTTCGTCTAATCGCTTTAAATGATATATTGGTTTTACAGTTTAATAGATTACGCTAACATCCTATCGTATAACTATCACGATAAATGTGAGCAAACCACCGGAGTTATCGCCCCGCTGTATTCACGTATCGAGGAACGTGTTATAGGAGGAGAGGCGCCACAACGTAATCAAGTAAGGGGGATAATAATTGTCTATTCACAATTAACACAAATGCTTTGGTTTAAGAACCGAAATAAATTCATTAGTATTTAATAATAAAAATAGAATGTATATACCTTAACTATATTTATTATAATAATTCGTTGATAAAAGAATTACCAGTAAATAGATTTTTATCGTCAAAGTATAATATGAATTATTACTCTTAAGCTCTTTGCTAACTATAGAAACGTAAATTGCTCCTCAGAATTGGACAATTAACTATTACCTGGGCCTCGGATTACCTGCGAAGAAGATTAACTTAGGTATCCCTACCTTTGGAGTGGAGTTTACTTTACTACATGCCAGCAATGATGGGGTCAATTCAGCCACAGAACCGTCCAACACTTGTGACGTTGATGATGGAAAAATCGGTTTCTTCGAGGTATATCTAATTTATAAATCAAATAGCGGGTACAGAAATAATAAGGAAGATGGTGGAGGGGGGGGGAGGGTGTGTTTCCTCTTTCATAGTCGTTTGCTGCCAAGTTTGGTAGACCCTATTCCATAATTATAGATGTTTTGGGAGGTGCTAATAATAGAGCATGCATGTACAAAGGAAACAACGCATTTTAAATTACTTCTTTCCTAGAAATTTACAAGCGAGTTAAACTGTTACCAAAGTACTTTGTCCGATCTAAGATATGTGTTTGCAAATACTGAGCAGAAAATGTGTGTGCTCCAATCTGATTTAAACCAATTTACTTCCCGGTATTTTGGTGTCGCTAGATGAAGATCTGACATAGGCCTAAGCATTGAACAGACGGCGTCGATAAAATTATCAATCACAGGGCTGCTTCTCGGCCATTGGTAATGCTTTACTGGTTTGCATTTCCCGGGGTCTGCCATGGTAACCAAGTTTAGGCAAGTACTTGTTTGAGCGCTATCTCGTGTTATCCGGCTTTTCATTGGACACTTCAGATTCCGACAGTGATCTTTCGGGAACTCTGCAATAGGCTCCTTCTTGGCATCATAGAACACAGTTTACTTAGAGATTATCTCAGATCTTCACCCAATTGAGAACTTACGTTAACAGCATGATGTATATTCCTAAAAAGCAATCACAATAGCACTTCGTTGTCGATTAATTAAAATTGATGAATCATCTCATGTTCTAGATAAATTCCCAGACACTAGTTTCTAAATAGAAATTTACTTCAAATTGTTATGGGTAACCTATAGTCCATTGAGAAGAATTTAATAACCATTTACTTGGTTCCTAAAGAATTGATAAATGTGTAACAAACAAGACATTCGGTATGGGTTATGAATAAATAAGCCTACAAACTGGTATTTTACAAATATATAGAAATTATTCAATGGATCTGTATATTTAATATACCATTTACTGTATGGCATACACTTTTGGAAAGTCAAACAATTTGTCTTGTTTTGTCGAGTTTATCAGCTATTGTAATACTATTGTTATTCGTGGGCTATTGGGGTAAGTTGTTCCCGTAAAGCCAAATCCTAAAGCCACGAACCGGTTGAAACCTGAATTGCGTTTGTAAACAAGAATGTTCACCTGTTGGCAATGATAGTTTCAATTGATAATATCAATTCTTTACAGATATGTGATGGGCCGAGCATCCTAGCATTTGATGATGAGCATCGGGTACCGTATGCACACTTCGGCAAACAGTGGGTATCATATGAGAACGTCCTCAGCATGTCAGAAAAGGTACAGCATTATCAATTGCCTGCTTTCATGTTTTCTGGGAAGGCAAGGGTTAAATTTATACAAAATATGAACATATAGTCGTATCTACCCTTAGGAATTTATAACGTATAAAATTGTCCACAGATTAAAATCAACAAGGCAATAGCTGATTCAATTTTAATGGAATCGCACATTAAATTGTCTTATTCCCCTGTTTATGTATTTGATCCGTGTTTTCGACTTTCAGTGTTTCCCCCTTCGACGTCACTCGGAAGTAGTCAGCTGACCGCTTCCCTTCTTTTATTGTTAAGAGCTCTAGGCCCAGTTGCTCAAAGTCACGATTAGTCGCTAATAGTATAAGCCATTAATCCAGGATTAGAGATAGGCCTTCAACATGGAGTGGCTTCATCTAATTTAGGATTAAAATTAACTGTGCTTTGAACAACAGGCCCATGAATGACAGTAGGCCCCACCATTGGCTCTCCTCTCGCTGTTGCCGAACAACCTAAGTATTCTCTACTGCGGCTTGCCAATTAGACGGTTAAAAAAACGTATTAGAAAGATAAAGATACTGTCTTTTTGATGGGGTTCGCCGATAGCTTTATCTGCATATTGCTTAAAACAGATAAAGTTGATCAGCTTCAAAGTTTTAAGGATCTGATTTTTTTCACCGGTGCGCAGAGTGCATGGGATTCAACTTAAAATCTCCTTAAATTTTCAGGCAAGTTACATTGTCGACCATTCGCTTGGGGGCGCCATGATACGATCACTGGCATATGATGACTTCCGGGATATTTGTGGTCTTGGAGATTACCCATTGACTAACGCTATTCGGAATATTCTGGGTCGGTCTGTTGATCTCTGTACGGATTTTCCCACAACGGCTAGCCCAACTAATGGCATGGAAAATCTATTTACTACCGGTCCGCTCACTACAGGCAGGACAACTGTAACAACATCAGCCTCGACTCCATCAATGCCATCTCCCAGCACACAACCAAGCCCTGTCACTAACATTCCAAGGAGGACTAATAACGCAACTCAAGACTGTAAGTATTACCTGAGCACTTCATCAACAAGTTACAGCGGATTTAAACTATTTGGGGGATTACAAGTAGTGATATTTATGCCCCCTTCCCTTTTAGAGGGGGGGGGGGAGAGAATATAGGTTTTACTTTTTCACTCCGTCGGTCCGTCCTTCCGTCCGGGAAGTTTATCCGGGTTGTATCTTCGTTGGTTTTCAGCTTAGGATTTTTAAAATTTCATTCAACATTCTTCTATGTAAGTAGACGTACAACGTAGAATAACTTTAACGGAATTATGGAATTTTTTACATAAATTATGCAACTTACCTCTTTGCATTTTCTTTTGTCCGGGCTGTATCTTGGTTGCTGTTCAACCTGGGATTTTAAATCTGTCAAACAACATTCTTCCACATATGCAGATGTGCAACGTAGAAAAACTTTCACGGAATTATTCAACGTTTTACATGAATTATGCAAATTAGCTCTGTCCATCTCGGAAGTTTGTCCGGGCTGTATCATTTTTTTCATACTGTCGAGTGTATATAGGCCTACTCCAGAAGTGCAGGGTGGCGGGAGGGGGCATATTGTCAAGCAATGTCTGATTGTTTTTGTCTTGTTTGAATATAACTTTCACACTAAGAAGGATCCGACTTCCAACAGACTAACAATTTGTATATATCTATTTGTTAAGATTATATTTCACTATTCCTGGCCTTTCTGTTCTCTTGCGACTACCTCTTTTTTAAGTCTACTCAAAGGATTACAATGATTTGATCATAAAGCATGTCTTATTTTCTATAGCCATTCTGCTGAACGCTCTGTTCTTCGGAATATAAATGTATCTGAATATACCCTGACTTGCTGCATTCACTTAAATAGCCGGACAACAAGTCTTAACAAGCTTAGCCTGTTCCGTGTCATCTTCCCCAGGCAAGTCTGATGTCTCCCGAAGTTCTGTCATAAGCCTTGCCACACTTACCCCGTTGCGGCGGTCAGACAAAGATCAAAGCAAATTGAAAAAAAACGAAGAAGCCAATCA
>JAQQZZ010156280.1:0-12300 GCA_030265115.1 Mopalia vespertina | reverse complement strand
CTGTCAGGTAGCCAGAATAACTGTACACATTGGGTACCCTGAAACAAACAACCACAATGTGATCAACTCTACAGTCCCTCTGTCAGGTAGCCAGAATAACTGTACACATTGGGTACCCTGAAACAAACAACCACAATGTGATCAACTCTACAGTCCTTCTATCAGGTAGCCAGAATAACTGTACATATTGGGTACCCTGAACAAACAGTCCCTCTGTCAGGTAGCCAGAATAACTGTACACATTGGATACCCTGAACAAACAACCACAATGTGATCAACTCTGCAGTCCCTCTATCAGGTAGCCAAAATAACTGTACGCATTGGACCCCCTGGAACAAACAGCCACAATGAGATCAACTCTACAGCCCCTCTATCTGGTAGCCAGAATAACTGCACACATTAGGTACCCTGAAACAAATAAAACTTATAGAATGTTTATTTTAACTATTATTTTACGGTTTGTAAACAAGAGACGCAGGGGGTCACTGATCGACATATCCCATATTCAAAATTGACAAGGAGGTTTACATTTCATTATGATTCCTTTAGTCAATCTGAGCATAAATAAAGTCTTTCAAAACTGCTCATGAAAACACATTCCAAATCTAACTGAATTTGGATTTCTGTATACCAGATTAATAATGGATATAAATCCTGCGCAGTTCCGTGTTCAGATATGGTAAACTTATTTACAAAATTGTAATAGATTTGGTTCTATCTACCCTTGCAATCAAAGATATAGTTATTTTTGTATACTTTATTTATCATTAAGACGCTGACGCCTACCACACTAGACTATAGGGAATTTGGTTTAGGGTTTTTAGGTTGTTCTCATACACGTGAACATCGGTACCAGTCAAATTACTTAATCTGCACATCAAACTAGTTTTTAGTTTGTTGAAATTTTAAAAACATATAAAATCAGCATAAACATGTCTGTTTCCTAGACTTTAAAGACCATACACAGCTAAATGTCTTTAAGTTATAGACTCTTGTGATACGTATCCTCGTTTTTATATCAAAATTAATACAATAACATATCTTGAAACCAGTTGGTTTCCCAATAATCGATCGTTATACGCTTAGTTAAACGTTAACCACTAAGTACCAAATCAAACGTGTGTGTTAACCTAGACATTGATTTAACCATTGATAAAATGTTCCTTTCATATCGCTTTACAGCACTACAATATCAAATTATTGCTTTAATCCGAATCCCAACTTAACCGGATACCTTTGAAGTACGCATGTTGTGTGACAACCGTGACGTCACTTCGCGGTTGCTAACTAGCACGAGTTGTTAGACGTTTATAGTTAAACGCATTGATGTTGAAATCTAAAATATACGATGATAAGTGAAGACGAAAGGAGAAAAGGACCTGGAATTTCCCTCGCCTTAAGTATACCCCTCCTGTCCACCTCAGCGACCTCAGACTAAATATGTTCCAACAAGATAATCGACATGGGTTTAGAATAGATCAACCTGTAAACTGGCATTTCAAAGAGATAGACATTAACCAATGAATATATCATTGAGAGTTACAAACTGTAAGATACAGAGAGAAGTGCCGCCTTTACCAGGAGATCCTTTGTTTGTTTCTCTTGTATGTTATAATGGGTCTTTGTGAGAGAGGAGTAGACAATTTAGGTTCACGATTTTGATATTCAGTCACTAGGTTTGGTAATCTTATATCTTGGGTTAATACAAAACCGTTTAAACTTAAATTTCTCATTTCATGAAATTCTCCATTGCATGACAACTGTGTTTTTATTTCTGAAATAGTGTAAGGGGTTATGATAATTTTATGTCGTATTTAATTTTATTTCCCTCATATGACGGCTAACCAGACCTCTGGGTGTAGGATGCCACCATACGACCAAAGGCAAGACACAAAAGGAAAACATCACAGTATATCGGCGCCGAGTTGCCTATTAGAGCTGAGAGCACCAGATCAACACTATATTCCAGCCAAACACACTGGCAACAAACATGGGAGTATGTGAATAATTCACATTCGCCTTACATGTTGCAATGAGACGAGGTATGTCATTAACAGAGCACCACAAAACCATCTGTTCTTCTTTTTCCTTTAGAGACAAAAGTTCGGAGGCAACAGGCACCAACCAATGTTGATTAACACATAAAAGTATTTTATTGTAGATTGAAAATTATTCCAAACAACATGTTATAACCAAAATGAAATCAAAACGAGGGTTCCAAAAATGATAGTGCCAATTACCTAGGAAACATACATTCTGAGCAAACTCTCTAACGTTCATAATTAGATATCCCTACTACAAACCAGACAGTGGGCATGCTGGAATAAAGCGAACATGGTTAAGTTCTGTTCCATTCTTAAATCTGGTGGAGAAATGTGTAAGTAACCTCCTGTGTGTATATACTACTTAATAATTTTGTTGTACTCAAGAGATGCAATTTATTTAGTTATTTTCTTTGTATCCAAATTTTAACATCGCTCTTGTTGCCATGGTAGATAGATAGAATCTGTATACCATATTCCAGACATAGTTAATCGTTGTCTTGTGAAAAAAAAACATAACATCAATGAGCAAATTATCAGAGATTTATTGCGACTTGAATTAACCTTAATTGATAAAACGTGTTCGTTACTGTAGTCTTGATCATTACTTCCTAACCATTTATAGCGAAGTATTGCCAATGTATACAACAAAGTGATTTTCCAATAATCATTTGTCAAAACCCAAAGCCAGAAGTAACACAAATATATGCCTGGTAACTTGATTACTCGTTTAAGTTCCATAATGCTTTTTCTACTGATAGAGGTTTACACGATTGTCAACTGGCTGTTCAAATGGCCATAAATTGGATAAATTTAATTTGACATTCGATTCTCCCAGAGTACTGTAGGTGTGGTTTTTTAAAGTGCGAGCTATAATGCCAAGATTTGGTGGCGCCCCACCTTTATGGTTAGGGAGGACAGGGAAGTGGAATCCCAACTGTGATCTTTTGTGATATTTACAGTCTAGTGATCGGGTATAACACAAGTTTTGCGTCAGTTTCCACAACACTAAACAGTGCCAATCAATAAATACTACTCAACAACGACGATGAGCATCGTACAAATATGGCACCCTCTACAGTAAAATAAAATGAAAGCGCTGAATACTAAAAATAAAATGATTAAAACTGACGAACATGTTTCGCCTTCAATTAACGAGGAAACGAAGGTGCACGAAAACTGGGATAGTGCAATTGTTACGTTTTTAACTTTGTCCAGCCATAAAGGTAGCGAGCATGTCTTATAAACGTGCCCTCATTGAGGATGTTCGTTTTGATTATCACATTATGAAAATGACACATGGTCAAAACATAGCATATTATGTCACAGACTGTTGTAGTAATCTGTGTGATAGACTGTTTAGAATGGAAAACAACAAAAATACAGTCATAGTCCAGTTATCAAGTTGTTAGCAAAACTGCTTTTACATTTTATGTAGGATCCTTCGTTTTCCATCGGAAGCCACTTAAATGTTGATGGTGTAATTACAAACTGTGGTGGACTGTATATGCCACGTTCTTTTTATATTTTCTATCTGATAAAATGACCTAAGTTAATCCGAATTTAAAACTACACAACAGAAACTGCGTAAACATACAGAATAGAGTTATATCCTCATGCAAACCATATAGAGCTCAAGGAGCTGCTCGGCATTTATCACAGCGAAAAATAAACAACATGTGTAATAATCATGTATAGCTTGCTATGTTTTCGGTGTTAAATGATCGTTTATCAGCATAATATCCAAATGTTAAGACTACTCAATTACAAGTAAATCGAAAATGGTTCGGGATAGTGTAGGGATAATTCCATTATTTTTAACCCGCCCACAATACGTCCTCATGGCAGGACTGCACGAGAAACTGCCATTCTTAAGATCGATGGCGGTTAATAAACTAGGATTATCTTAAAGCATTTTAAACCCCTAGTGTCACTAGAAAGCTTCAAGTTCATTATACATGACAGAGACTTCCCCGACGGTCTCTATATCGTACTGGATGCTAGTTTTCATTCAGATCAATAGTGGTTATTTGTCACGCTATTTGTTCCCATTATTAAGGTCAAATCGGATATACTAATCACGACATCGGTTGAGAGAGCTGATTTCCGTTAGTGCACAGGCAGAGGTATTATTGACTTAACCACAAAACCGGAAATTCTGCAATCCTTTAATTTATGAGTTTACAAAAATTGAAAATCAATTGTAACGGAACAACACAAGCCAAGGTTACAACAAGGTTAAAGATAAATTTAATAAATGAAAATGAATTGATCAATTACCAATTTTGGAATACGAACAACATACATATAAAGTGATAGACAGAACTGACTTTGGTTCATGAACCCCATGAAAAATTACTATAATTTTCTTTGTCCCAACACGTTTAGTGGGACTATTTTGTTGCTGCTTAATTAGCAAGGTTGTCGACAGAGAACATACACGGTTGTTTGCTGTGCGGCATGTGCGCGAGGAGTGCCATATTGTACAGCCATCTATTATTCAAGCCAATAGTGACCCATGCCTCTAAAACGGCCAGAAACAAGCGACGAATGCACTCCTTTAGATATGTCTTGTAGATAACTTCATTTCTGTTTATAGCTTCTCTCCTCCCTTTGGTATACGACTGAAATCTTTAAATCAAGGCTCTAGGATTCAACTGTTGACAGATGTAACTATTCTGGTATAAACGGATGGCATAGCATAGTTTGTTGTGACGTTTAGCCTACGTAAACAATTGATACAACATTGTTTGTTTTCTGTTGTCTTTGTCCATCTTTTATTTAAATTCATTTTTACGCAATTTAATATGAACGCAAGGGTGGTTTTACAAGGCTTGCATGGTCTGTTTTCATATTCTATTATATAAGATCACATGCGAGCTGCGTTATCTGTATTTATCATATTGGTTTAAATAGGTTTTGTCAAGTTGATTCAAAATGGTTTACATTTAATACGTATTTGAAGAGCTGAGCCAAAGATACAATTTATATCTAAACAGTCCCCATTCTATACATTGACACTGATTCGTGTACCTCGTCGCTGTGTTTTTATTGACATCAAATGCGTTCAAAATTGGGTAAAATATTTATCTTTTTGCTACATGCATAAAATGTAGACACCATGAGTAATTTAATTGGAGTTGATTATGTAATACTAAATCTACTGCCTGGACCAAAATTAAAGATTGTCTTAATACTTTGTTCGTGTTTGAGACCTGCCCCACAGTTTACTAAGTATGACAGCATGACACTATACCCATGCTCATTATACAGTCCGTAGATTACACCGTGTAACGTCCATTTAACCCATGCAAGCCGTTGCAATACAATCGTCTTAATCATAAATGAACATATTTGTTAACCGAAAAGTTATAAACCTAACATTTAAACCGTGGAAGTCCAATACACCAAGATGCTGTTAATGCATAAAACAAAGCGATGCATTGAAAAAAACCATAAAGAAATCCGTTTTAACGCAAACACGTACGGCATTATGAATATATAAACCAAGACGTCGAAAACACGTAAACCAAGGCCTTGTAAAACCATGCATAACATAAGACGTAGTGATTCCATAAACCAAAGCGTTGCAAAACCAACATAAGACATAAACCAAGGCGTTGTAAACTCACAACACATAACGTCGTGAACCCATAAACTAAGGCGTTGAAAAACCACGAAACAAGACATCGTGAATCCATAAACCTTGTCGTTGTTAACCAATAAACAAAGGCGCTGGAAAACTAACAACATAACTTTTTAAGCCAAAAATAAAGACATTGTGAACTAATGCGCTGCAAACTTCTTATCTATTTTTGTTCTATTACATCTTTGAATTGGCGATAAACGATTCCTTGTGTCTATTTGCGACTTGTTGTAACACGAATTAACTTAAATTGTGTATAAAAATGACGAAAGGGTTATGAAGCGTATTAAGGCTATCTCAGGATGAAACATGATACCGGAGTTTAAACAAAGACATTCGCGATATAGTGCACATGAAATATTCATAAAATCTGAAATTAGATATGAAGCATGTACAGACGTTTCATGGGATAGCATTCTACAGAGGAGAAGTTAACAAAGTATGTTCATGTTGTCAGACACCACAATAGACACAAACACCATATTTCATGCTTGTTCTTATTCTAACCCTATACACGTCCATAGGTGTTCCTTATTTCTTCCGTTAGATGTCTGTGAGTACCTGTCATGCCTCAATCACCCTACAGTAACGGTATTTTATACAAAGCCCCAGTAATAATAGTGACGGGGAACGGGTGTGTGAGGTCTGTATAACTCAGTTTACACGGAATTACCCGAAGACATCCTTAAGCAATAATTCGAGGCAAAATAGTGAATGGGATATTTTGTGTTTCTGTTTTGTTTTAGTCTAACCTCGGCAAACATGTATGTTGTATTGCATTTGATTGTACAGTAGTTGTTAAATTTTCCAGTAAGCCATAAACAACAAAAGCCTTGTTTAAAAATAATTATAAAAAAGAACACAAACAAGAAACAGTGAAGGCTCAATTCTCTACTGCAATGGAATCGATTGCTCTTAGAATAAAATAATATTGAAATATGACATCTCTGCTGATAATGAATCATGGGTAATACATGTATGTACTACAAATGAGAGCCCTGATCAATGAACCAGTGTGGACCTGTTTCAAGCACGCCCATCACACTTATCATACTAAGCCCAAATATCTCTTGAGTGATATACAATTAAAGTAGGTAGCTAATTTCGAGCTTACAATTAGCACTATTTATTTGCTCTTAGTCCAAAGCACACACTTGAGCGGTCACAAAACTCCCTGGAGTGATTTTGTTTGTCGTGAAAATGTTTTTTGTGGTAAACAATTAGGGATCGATCAACTCCGTACGATATAGTATTGTGAGCTTGTTTCTAGGCGTAAATGTGAAACGTCTGTTTTCAAAGATGACAAGCTGCCGTTATAGTCGATCGATTGTGGCACGTAAAGAGTTGAACGGAAGGCCGACTATAGCCGCTAAAAGGCAGCCGCCATTGCCCTGTTTATTACAAGACTACTGCATGGTAGATCCTACGTAAAGTTTTGAAATAACTCACCGCTGACCCGAAATCGATTTGAAATTATCGATTAAAACCAATCAATAAACAGCAACAAAAGGACAGCCGGTGTTGGCCTTAGCGCTATAGCTAGCAAAATGAGGAAATTATACCGTTGAGTACCTTAGATAATTATAGCTGAATGAGCTAATTTAGGCACAGTGTTAATTTACAGTTTATTTAGCCAATTTGTCCCGGTTTGATTGTTTTCATTCTACATTTTAATAATCGTAGATAAGCTATATTCTATACTTGGACATGCCCTTTGAGAATAAACTATATAGCTTGGCTTCTTCTTTCATCCATGATACGGTTGTAATTGTGTGTTTTTAAGAAATTAAAAACTGTTTTAGTTAAAACAAATATCCATCTCCACATTTGATGGATGAGGCACTTACACGAATGGAAGGGGGGACCCTCTTCCAGGTGTCACATCGCCAGCAGTAAATACCAGTCACCGACACCACTCGTGGGTGGGTGGAAGCTTCCTGGTGCTCTCAGACATTAGGGATAACACGACTGATGTACCCGTGTTTTACGCCGTGCTAAAGGTTATTTCACTTATATGACGGTGGTGTATTCCAACAATAATTGACACTAGCACAACCATACAATTGTAGACTGTTGGAAAGTTAATCTTCCTCCCGTGTTAAGCAAAGACAGCACTCTTCAAACGAAATACCTTAAGACAGAGGGCGGGATAACATAAAGCCAATCTGTTCGTGACGTCTTAATATTGTGTCTTGTGAATGTATTGTCTCGTCTTTTGAATGTTTGTCTCGTCTTGTGAATGTATTGTCTCGTCTTTGAATGTATGGTTGCATTCACGCATTGGGCTGCTAGGCATCATATGACTCAAATAACCATAAATACTGCGTCAAAATTCAATCAAATAAAAAACAAATCGAATAACTGTACTGTTTTAATTCATCCATTTTTGTCTGTGCAAGTTGGCATCCTTTTTTAATGAGTTACTGTACTGATTTACCTATCTTGTGATTGAGACAATCCTGCACACAGTCTATCTTAGACCCACTTATTATGGTTCCTCACTTTTCAGAAAAAACAAATAAAAGTCCATATATGCCGCATGCATGTTGAGCAGTCAAATCATTTTTAACAAATATCATGCTACAAAATATATGTTTATAACTGGCTGATAAAACATCTGCTCATACCCATCGGCGACAATGTGGACAGGTGCCTGTGGGGTGGGGATGCAGGAGGTCGCCCAGATTAATTGTTATTGACTATCTATAACAGGTGTTTCCAAAGAGGCCTACACTTCATGTTAAAATAACTGACTTACATTATGCCTAATACAACAAATTATATGTTTGGTTTCCAGACATTTATCTCAAGTTTACAAATGAATAAAATTAAAAATGCTTATGCTATAGGACGCGCTAAGGGCGCGCATTTAGTTAAACCACTAATTTACCGAGCAATATTATACTTTAATTCAGTCTTCGTGGGTGACCACAAATTGTATTATAGGAGTTACCGAGCACCGCTGTTTGGATTTATTTTCGGATGAGTAGGTTGGAGATGCATCATGTTAATGAAACGTTAACTGGACGAACCGCGCTTTCCCTGGAGTTTTAAACTGCTTCAGCGACATAGACCAATTTGTCGTCTGTGTCGTTAGGGACTTAGAAAATCCTGTTTAAAGTAAATGTTCACGGAAGATAAGAGTTAAAACTATATTAGAAAAGGTTGCTTCATAGCATGTTTGTTACGAGTACTGCATACTTATTGTATCAACTGTAACGCATATTTCGTATTTCTCTCTTGCGAATAAGAATTTAAGCCTTTAGTGAAGGTATATACTATAGTATAGATTGTATCAACGGTCGTTGGGTAAATATAATAGCAACCATCTGGATTAATTCTAAACGATCGTCAGCCTCTCCTTACACTGAACTATACAGGTTAAACCTTTTGCAGGTCACAGAACAATAATTGCAAAGTATTTTATAATATTAAGTATTAACCTTGATATACGTTTGTTGATTAATCACAGCAACTAACGACTACATTGACATGCAATCTATGAGTTTACTTATAGCGATGTTTGTGGTCAAATAACTATCAGTTTACCCCTCACATCAATTTGACCTTTTCTCATTATATTGCTACTATAATATATTATCCGTTCTCAACAACTGTTACATACCAGCACATATTGTTAACGGTATGTGCTATTTTATTTGACAGTAGCTTAATATAAAAGTGCTGGGCAGATGGTTTGGCAGGAGGTATTCTATTTATATGTATTTATTAGCGAGTCTATGTAACATCATAACCCATGGTTTACTTGGCTTAATTTTAGTCGATTATCTATTCCCAGATTCAGTTGACATCGCTTTAAATTTTATAACCGTGCTTTTTAAAAATATTAATCTAACTTTGGGTGTTTAATAAAAAACGTATTAATATTTTACGGGGCTTTGTTATCCTAATCACCAAATGTGGATAGTTTTTAATATGAACTTGAACAGCTCTTAAGTATAACACACAGCCTGTACAATTAAAACAAAGCAGTGATATTGAAACAAAGCAGAAATGTTTTTTTGGAGAATTTACAACACACTGTGGAAACTGTTGCTGGGCACACATGAATATAGTGTGACTAAATCTAATTACAACCCTAAACAGTCGTTCTTTCTGATTGACTCTAACGGAATCAAATATTTATAAAGTCTCAATTTAATCAGAGAGTACGAGGAGATTAGAACACCAGCGACAGTTGTGTTGATAACAGGCCGTACTCTACATATAATGTTCATGGTATGTAAAATGGCATGCCAGGACGCGAGTGTGATTTGAGGAAAACTCGTTAAAACGTGTACTTTCGGAACTATATTTCAATCCAAAGTCACGAGGAAGGAATCCTACCGTTACGCCACTGAGTACAAATGTATGTATTATATATCACGTTGGTCTAAGACAAACAACTCCTGTTTGTGAGCAAACGAAGATTGTCCACTTTTAGTATATGTACGACTATGCTGGACACTGGGCATTATCAAGTCTGTCTTTTGAAACAAGAATATTATTTCCTTAAAGTGCGCAACATCAACGTAAATATCTCTATGATACAAGCGAGTGATTTACAACGCCTATCCACTTGCTGTCGAAAACAAGTGCTACCGATCAGACTTGTCCGAGAGCATGTCTGAACATCCTTCGGCCATTTCTGTACCGTAAATAATCTCTGATGTGGAGTGGCATTTTGTAACCATCAAGTATCATCTAGCTTTTCAACGCAGACTGGGACACCCGCACCATTACTGTCTTACCAGGAAGTGACGAAGTTGCATAAAATTTGATAAAAACTTTATAATTTGTTGGTTTGTTTGATTTGGATGACTGGTTTCTTTAAAAAAGGAATTGGATTGATGTAGCCTACAGCTGAATGACATCAAAGCATAGTCCCGGTGTATTTATACAGCTGTAATTTGTCTTGCTACGACCGCACACGTTATGCCGTTTTAGCGGATATCACTACATGTAGACATTCAAAATGGCACTAGGTTTATGACCACGCGGGCTGTACGTAAGGCATGGAGGTAAGCCCGCTTCTGGTTTTAATCAAATGGTAGAGCGGTTCATTTCACGGCAGTCATTTACTTTCATCATATGATCATATGAGTTATCCACGTGTTTATTGTTTACGTCTGAAAGCTATTCTTGCGTTGATATGATGACGTCATTGGAGCTACATCATTATTGAAATATTTACAGCTGACAAAATTATTAGCAAAAAGGCATACATCAAAAAGAGAAACTAGCTTGTTTAATGTGTTTTTATTTATACAAATCCGCGGAGTACTTTGGTTGATTTCCACGCATGCGCACAAAACATCCGTCGGTTAACAGTGTATAATATTATTGCTTCCATTCACCTCCGAGATAGTCTCGAAGGATGTTCTGGCATGGTCCGTGAGCTTGGCGTAGACTCTCCGCCGCACGGTTTAATAGGACTAACTTTATCACAACATTTTAGTTTGTTTTGAGGAGCTAGAGGATAGCTGATGCTTACAAAACGGCAGGTGGCTGATTAATGAATGCACTCAGTCAAACTTTTATCAGATCGGGTTCGTTATATGCAAATTATCTAACGCATATTAAATATGTTTGATTATCGATACAATACAATTTGACGGTAAATGTATACATATACAATGGCGTTTGAGAAGAATGTTAAATGCATGTTTCACGTCAATTCACGCCGCCCTCTCAACCCTTATGTTCCTTGTGAGGGTGAGCGATTATAATACTGGTTTACATAATATATTTACGCCAGACAAGATTGCAATATATTGACGCCAACCAAATAGCGAAGGTTACTCAGTGGAGGGATTGCACGCTGTGTAAAGTGAAATTATTAATCCATCTTAATTATTTTTAACAAAATTTAAAATATCCCACATCCTGCACCTTTCCGATAAAGAACAGATATGTTTTAACCTAACCCGGAAAATTCTGAAACTTCCGGTTGTCTGTGTATAATGACCCAATTATCACGATCACATCTGAGTGACTTCAACTGAAGATAAGCTAATTAGACTGGTAATTAACATGTTTTACCTATGCGGACAGGTGGGAGACATAGGGAAATATAGATATTTTGTTCACTGAAGTTAGCAAATATATTGTCTGAAACGATCTTATGGTGACAATTCTATATGTATACTTATATAAGATCAAGTAATGTATATCGTTAAAACGATAAGTTCATTTCAGCATTTAATAGGATCGCCTGTTCAAGTATACATTAGAATAAAGTTACGGATTTTCGGAAGCACAGTATAATATTGTATTTAATTACGAGAAAGGATAAATGAATGAATGAATGAAAATCTGAATGATGAATGAATGAATGAAAATATGAATGACGAATGAATGAAAATATGAATGAATGAATGAATGAATGAACCAATCAATCAATCAATCAACCAATACATGAACGAACGAACGAACGAACGGACGAACGAACAAACGAACGAACGAACGAACTAACGAACCAATCAATCAATCAATCAATCAATCAATCAATCAATCAATCAATCAATCAATCAAGCAATCAATCAACCAACCAATCAATCAATCAATCAATCAATCAATCAATCAATCAATCAATCAATCAATCAATCAATC
>JAQQZZ010156269.1:0-12300 GCA_030265115.1 Mopalia vespertina | reverse complement strand
AAAATATTATCAGACTAAAAGATGTTACAAAGGAAGTTAAGATGACGTTATGAGAGGTGATCAAGTAAAATATTATCAGACTAAAAGATGTTACAAAGGAAGTTAAGATGACTTTATGAGAGGTGATCAAGTAAAATATTATCAGACTAAAAGATGTTACAAAGGAAGTTAAGATGACGTTATGAGAGGTGATCAAGTAAAATATTATCGGACTAAAAAATGTTACCGAGTACTTTTAATGGAAAACTTATCAGAAGATTTTGTTTGTTTATTTGATTTGGGTCCAATGTCAGATTACACAAATACCAAACAAGAGAACATTAAGTCAGTGAAATAAGATCAGAATTCCATGTATTCTTCTCCAGGGCAAGTCTGCCCTAAACACTATTGTGACAAACCTTTAGGTTGACATGTTGTAATGTTATACAGGCTGTTAGTCCATCCACTGCCTTCAGTCCGCAGTTAGTCATTTCCAGGTACGTTAGATGGACGCACTGGCCGAGGGTAGACAAGGACGAGCCAGGCAGATCAGACAACCTCACTGTGCTAACCTTATGAGAAAAATAAAGCATTTCTTATACAACAGTGACTGTTTTGCGATTATTTAGAGGAGTATAATGAAATATGTATTTACAATTTCCCCATATTTCGCAAGAAATTTACAAATATATCCATGCGAAGAAAATGATGGTACATTTCTGGTCATGTCTCGAAAATGTTTGAACATTACTGAAATTCAACATATACTAAACCTGATGGAGACATATCCAAGTTTTCCAAACATTTATGACAAAAATGTAAATATTTGGAGGCTACTCTCCATGGAATCACTTAAACATTTTGAATCAAAGATACAATACTGTTCCATACAACGATTCACAACAGTGGCAGATCATTCTGTACTTGTATCAACAGAACTTTAAGATAAGCTTGTGTAAAATTAAATGTAATACATTCATATTTTAGACTTGAATTTCCTGTTACCTCTTGTAAACTGGATGCGTGGGCAGCAACCAGGAGTGTCTTGCTATCTAAGGGAGGTAACTTTTTGGCGGATGATGGTCTTTTAGCAGATTTTCTCTTCTCTGTGGATTTCTTCTTCCATGGTTCTGTGCTCAATTTGCTGTTGTCAAAAATAGCCTTTTTTTAAATAAACCTGCTTTAATGTTATTTATATATTAATTTAAAACTGTGGCGAGAATTTACATGTTCGAAGATAGATCTAATTAACAGGAACATATCAATCATGCAGTTACAACCATTATAGATAAGAAATGTTTGATATATGGTCTCACTACTTGGTAAATATAAATCCTTCAATTTGTAAATCTAACTTTAGTTTTGGATCTGAAATTCAGCAAAATCAGGTTTCACCGCAGTTTTTGTTTGTGTTGTTGTTGTTTTGTAATATGTTTGTTTGTGTGATTGGGGTTTAATGCCGTTTCAAGGGTATTTCACTTATATGACGACGGATTGTCCATTTCACACTTTTCCCATGCTCCATTATGGTGATAAACTGAGAAGATGCCTTGTAAAAATCACCCTTGTGCTTATGTGAGTCACTCATATACCTGATGGTCTACAGACGGACTTGTTTTCTAATAGGATACCAGGAGTAGCTATTTAACCCACCTCCAAGGTGAACAGTTTGACATCCACTGACGACGTTTTTCCTCCAAATCATCTGTTAAACTGGCAGCAAACAGTTGGTTAATCTTCTCTCTTGATGTATTTTCTTCAACCATTTCATTATTATTTGCTCCAAAAGAAGAAGCTTTTTCTTCATCAACCTTGTTATTAGGTTCTGCCTTCAATAAAGCTTTACATTTTTCTTCTTCCAATTTTCTTTTTCTTTCAGTTTCCATGGCAGCTTCTTCAAGTTGTTTTTGTTTTTCAGCTTCTACGGCAGCTTCTTCAATTTTTCTTTGCTTTTCAGCTTCTTGAGCAGCTTCTTCTATTTTCCTTTGCTTTTCAGCTTGTTCGAATTTTCTTTGCTTTTCGGCTTCTTCCTCAGCTTTTCTCTTCTGTTCAGCTTCTTCAGCATTCTTTTTTTGCTCTTCTTCCTCTTTTTGTTTCCTTTCTTTCTCTTCTGTTTCTTTCGACAACTTTTCCTGTTCTTTTTCTAACAAGTCAGCTTCTAGTCTCTGTTGTTCAGCTTCTATTCTTTTCTTCTCATCATCGATCTTCTTCAATTCAGCTTTCCTTTTTGTTTCAGTTTCCAATTCTTCAACCTTCCTTTTCTCTTCTTCTTGTCTATAATGATTCAAGTGCAAGTTACCAATCAGGAGAAGTCATTTTCATTAAGGACAAATGTAAAAGACTGTGTAAGATTTAACAGACGATTATCCTAATTTTCAAAACAAAATAAATACCATCTACCAAAGCGTAAACATATACATTAAAATAAAGTCCTCACCAAAGTACAGTTTTAACACATCATAGATATGTCTCTATTTGTTAATATTTTCCTCACCTTTTTTTCGCTTCTTCTTCTTTCTTTAGATCTGCTAATTTCTTCAATTCCGTTTCCTTTTCTTCAATCTTTTTCACCTCTATCAACTTTCTCCTTTCATTTGATTTTTCTTGAAGGAAAGAACCATGCACTATTCTCACTCTGAAATGAAATAGATAGCTTGGTATTCAGGCCTGTGCTGTTTTTCTTTAGCATGTTGATTGTTTTACTCCAGTTGAAATGGGTAAAACTTTGTAATATTTATACATATATCAGCTTAAAATGGAACACCTGTTTAGTTTTTGGTCTGTTGTTGTCATTTGTGGTATAGAGTAAAGCTAATTGCGTTAAATTATAACAAACAATTATTTTTCAATTAATAGATAGCACACTAATTAAGAGGCACCTGCTAGGGGCGCTAGTGTCTAAAATAGAAATTGTGACATAGTTGTAAGGGGATTACACAATGACTTCTTCCCCATCATCAAGTTTCTGACCAATCAAATGCGTAATCTTTTTCACTATTTGAAATTGATTTTTATCGATTTAATAAATATTAAGTTTTGTCAGATGAAAATAAGTTTTTATTAATCCTTGTGGACATTTAAAGTTCTATGTACTATTCAGTAGGGTCTGTGCTGTTGGGGAGAACGGACTGATTAGGAGGACTGATTTATATGTTTCCAAAATTGTTTGCAGTGTTTGTCTAAATATGCATTTGCTATTGATTTAGACAAATTTTGTCCATCTGATTATCAATGAAGTTTGTATTATAAAGCAATTTTGTTTTATTTTTCATTAATGCACATTTATGTATTTAAAAAATCAACAAAGCGGTGGCAAATACAAATGTAAGGTAATCTCACAAAAGATTACAGCACAGGCCTGTTTAATTAATGTATTTTCCACTTGTTTGAATGTTTTAGCCATATGAAAAGAGGCTCTTGGCCTATTATTATTATTATTATTATTCTCTGTTGAAGGCATCTTAGTGGATGAAGCAGCATCAGATTTAGCGTTAATCCATACCAGCAAACATTGATATGGCTACGATGGTGTACAAGTTTCTTTCAGTACTATATGTTCGTTATTGTTATTAGTTTATAATCTAATTATGTATAATGTATGTTTCTATCCACCAACAGTTGTATGAAATAATTTCCTGTTATGTCATAACATGAGCAGAGCTTGAAGTGAAGTGGAGTGGAGTGGAGTGGAGTGGAGTGAAGTGAAGATAAGTGGGACAGTAATCCATTCATACAATAGAGCAATGCATTATATGATTTCAAAAGGGGAGATCTAGGTATCTCAATAAATATCTAAAAAGAATATTGAGCAGGACTTCAGGCCTGTGCTGTAATCTTTTCCGGCATAACTTTAAAATCGGTCCTCTAATTTCTTTTTAGATAATCTAACAATTGCATTTTGCCCTGGTTTGCTGATTTTGTAAATACATAAATGTGCCTTTGTGAAAAATGAAGCAAAATTGCTTTAAAATACAATCTTCATGCAAATTTAGATGACGACTGCAAACGATTTGGGAAACCTATAAATCGGTCCTCCTATAAAATTAAGTTTGCATAACCATGGGGAGACCTCTTTCTGTCTTCCTACCCAACAGCAGAGGTCTAGGCCTTCTGACTGAGGCTGATGATCTGTGAAGCATACATATAGTATACGACAGCACATGTCAAGTCATAAGACCTGATATAGGCTAAATAAAGTCAGCTAAAATGACAATTTCCTTGTTTACTGTATCTCATATGTTTTTGAGAAAAATTAATCACCCCGTGATTGCTCATCAATTCTGTATTCCTGTAATTTTGAATGATATTTCCGTAGTTACCTATATCCCCTGTAAACAGACTGAAGTTTAAGGGCAGCCTTCTGATGCAGCCTCTCTTGTTTTTCGCTCTCTTGAGCTTTCCGACGAATCAACTCTTCTTGCTCCAATTGGGTTTGCCGTCCTAACTGTTCTATAGACAACTGTCAAAAGGTAAAATTATTTTAAAATTAAACTTGAAATATTAACCAAGATAAACAAAGGCTAAAACAATTCATCTCTGGTCACAATCTTGTGCACATTTCTATTGTTTGCTTTTCAATGAACCTGGTATTTTTTTGACAAAGTTAGTGACACAGAGTTGTGAAGAACATATATACCAGAAAAAAATCGTAAAAATATAGGATAAGATGCTCATGTCATTCAAACATCTTGTCCTGCTGCAGAAAATAGAAAAGCTATAAACTGTGTCAAACATTACAGATGGAATAAGGTAAAATGTTTTCAAATCTTGAATAATTATTTCTTTGTTTGACTGTGGTTTTACGTTGTACTCAAGGTTATTTCACTTATATGATGACTGATTGACCACCCCCATTCTGCCTTACTTAAATACAGTGGAAAACTGGAAACCTCATTAAAACCACCAATGTGATAGCTGAAGTCACCTCGAGTGACTTTCTCATAAACATACCTGAGGTTGATAAGGGGAAACACCAGCCATTGATCAGTGACCACCGATCAAGTTAGGAAGGATCATACATTTGTGCTGATTAGTATACAGAAGCATGTTACACTTTTTTCAACAAAGCTACCAAAACAAGTTTGGTTAAAGTCAGAAGTTGGGTATGAGGATCATTCGTCAAGGTGTTAGTTCTTTAATATGTATAGAGGACTTTTATCTTACCTCAACCTTTTTCCACTCAGATTCAGCTGTCTTTTTCTTTTCTTCCAATTCTTTTTCAAGATCAGCAGTTTTTGTCTGAAAAACACAGGTGAGAAAGTTTAATAGTCCCAAAGTCATCATCATGAAGACATCAGGTTATTAATGAAGACATCAGGCCATCATGTAGGTGATTATGAAGACATCAGGTCATTTCAAAGACATCAGGTCATTAATGAAGGCATCAGGTCATTAATGAAGACATCAGGCCATTAATGAAGGCATCAGGTCAATAATGAAGACATCAAGCCATTAATGAAGACATCAGGTCATTAATGAAGACATCAGGCCATTAATGAAGACATCAGGCCATTAATGAAGACATCAGGTCATTCATGAAGACATCAGGCCATTATGTAGGCAATTACGAAGACATCAGGTCATTACAAAGACATCAAGCAATACTTAACCTCTGATTTAATGCAAATCTGTAGCTACACAGTCTGTGTTCACAATTTCACTTCCCTTTAGAATTTTTTTTTCCGCTCAATCCCACAAAACTGAAAGTGGCGTGTTTACAACTGCCATGGTATTTTGGAAGATAAAGGTATAATCTGATATTGGACTGTTTTGATTCTGAGAGTCTTTATTTTGTTTGCTTCTGTTTTGGGTATTCTCATCTGAGATCTAACAAGCGTTAAGTCCCTTGTTGTATATGCAATACTGTACAAAGAGCGCTTGTGATTCATACATTTCCAGAGAAGGGTATTAAGGGGATGTTTCCTGGTTTGGTTTCTGTTGAGTGCCTAAAGAATTCAAGCATTTTTTAATTTATAACAGACTGTGCCTCAGACTATATATATATGCTCTTCATGTTACTATTCTCATTAGCTTCAAAATTTTGATAGTATCTGCACTGAAACGTTGTGTATCAATAAATCTAGAAAGTGAAAATCTTACTTATTATGTTACCATCCCAGCTTCTAAATGCCACTAAAACAAGTTAGACTGTAAAGTGTTGCCTGTAGTATTCAGACAATATGATATCAGTTCTATAGTACATACCGACATCATTTCAGCTAACATCTTTTCTTCTTCTTGAAACTCTTTCATCTTCTGTTGTCTTCGATCTTCTGACTCATGTTCTATTTTCTCTGTCTGAATTCTTGTTAATTCTGTTTTCTGCAATTTGAATTCAAACAATATTTCAAAACTGACATACAAACTACAGCAGACTCATAATTTTTTGAACATGTAACGACAAAGCCACATCTCTAATTTGATTTTAAGATTTATTTTACCTGCAATTAAACATAGGCTGTTAATTGTTTGTTTTTTTTGCTACATTATATGCATTATATTTCTTACCTCTCTTTCTATAGCCTCTCTCTGCTTCTGTTTCTCCGTCCTCGTGGCCCACTGGTCTTTTAAAAACTCTCTGAATTGCCATGTTGGATCAGCTAACACAACTGCCCCACTTTCTATCAATTTCAATTAAAACAAAATGGATGTTTATTTCTTGCTGAATTTAAACATTTAAAGAAACAGTTTTGCAAAACGTTTATTAAAAATCTACCTAGCTTAACATCTTATGGCAGCTTATGGAACCCAGCTTTAACTTTTTAATCCACTCAATGTGTTGTATAATATTCTCTTTATATGTAAAAAATACAAAGGCCTACATAGACAGACTACAGGAGTTTAGACATATATAATAAATAAATAAATAAACCAATGAAAGGAAAAAGAACAGCAGGTAGAAAAACAAAACGCTTGTTGGTGCAGTGAGATAAAATTAATCATCACTTATATCGGATAAATTGTTAGAATGGTATTTTATGTCATACTCCGCAAGTATTTCACTTATATCAAGATGGATTGTCCTTTTCTTACTATGCCGTAACTGATAAAAAAAACCACTGTAACAACCCTAGTACCCTCATTTGACTCTCTCATCCACAGGGGGACCTGACCTCATACAGTACATCGAATGAATGATCAGCCATTTAAGTCATTGCAATGGGCTTCTAAATCATTTATAAAAAATATTTTCCTTCAGGAGTTAAATACAGTATAACTATAACCCAGACAAACCGGAGTTGAGATTGTTTTCCCCCTGGTCACTGGAATCACCCTCTTCACTGGGCAAGACATGCTCTGTGCCTTCAGGTGTCACTTCTGTCAGTAATACTCCCATCTGTCCATCATCTCCGGCCCCTCCCAGATCACTATAGTTACTAATTATCTCCTCGTCCTCTAGAATAAATCCATCCTCTTCCTCGTTATCCAGTTCTAGTAGAATCTATGTAATAGCATATTTACCAGGCATTTTAACACAAAGGTGAATAATTTTCTATCACTGAATTTTTTCATCAACGAAAACACAAAATAGAATATATGTTACTCCATTGAATGATTTCCAACACCACATATGAAAGAAAGTGACCATAAGAAGTGTTTTCATCATTTTCGGTCTATTGGGATAATAGTTGGTTTTTTTACAGATTTTTATTTGACGAATTCCTCAGTCTGAAAGCCCAATAAATCTTGGAGTTGCATAAAGCATGGGTGACTTGTAAAATGACTCAAAATATTTCAAATGGATGGGAACTGGGAATTTGTCTTGTCTAACCTGTTTCCTGTAAGACTCGGGATCAAGTCCATGTTCCGCTGCAGCTTTTTGTAATATCTCCACTTCACTGGATGGCACCAAGGCAACACAATCTGTGTGAGATGAAAAGCAGTTTATACATAACTCTACAGTCACCTTTACCATTGATTAGGAGTGGTTTGGGAGAAATATCAATCATAAAGAATAAAATAAAAACACAATTTAATTCTATGTATGATACCAAGCACCAAGCGAAAGTTCTCCAGAGACAATGATAGTTTGTGAAGGCCACAAAAATTACATATTTCATTGGCGCTTTACTAGTTGAGACAGTACTTTATGTAATTTCATTCGTCTGAAGGAGATGACTTATGACAAGGATGCAGCCAGTATGGAATATTAATATAAAAGTGGCCCTGAAAACCCACCTTGTTGAGCTATATGGACAATGTCATGGTTGTTACCACATTATAAAAATGGATTATTCTTTAACAGGCCATCCTAATAATCATGAACACATGTTGAAGCTTGTAATATAGCTGAGTGTACTCTGGTCAGAAACAATTATATACATCTAATGTTAATCAACACTTGTCAAACAAAACAAATCGTGACCTCCAGAGGTATTTGTTTGTATGATTGACTAGGGTTCAATGTAGTATTTGAAGTTACTTCACTCATATGACGGCATGCCAGCCCAAATGGTGAAGGAAACCACCACTGGCAACAACAAAGACAAGACAAGACAAACACAGGACGAAACACAAATACATCACAAACAGATCAGTTGCATGTTGCCCCTTAGCTCAGAGAGCACCAGGGCAACAGGATGCCAGAGTTATTTGAGTTACCTGTTGACTTGTGAGCAGGCTTGTGTTGGATCAGTTCATCACATTCTTCTAACTCTAACTCCAACTGCTCACTCTGTTCTTTAATCCTCTTTAAGTAACACTCCAGAGCTTCTGACACTGTGGCCTTTAGAAAATAAGAAAAACATATTCTGATCTTGGTTCAGTACTTTATACAAAATGCTACTAAAGTACCTGTAAGGTAACTGTTTAAAATACCCATATTAACAAAACCTGGTAAAATGTTAGAGATACAGAAAAATATGCTATAAGAAGCACAGTGACAACTCAGAAGAATGATAAGCAATAACTGTGAACGGCCTTTATTTCACTTTGGTTTAAAATGTATCTGTACTTGCTTTTAAGACATTTATTTGTTTATGAATCAAACGGTTCCTTGTTATTCTCTGGTAGATTTTGGCCTGCGGCCATGGCTTAGTGGTAGTGTGTGCGCTTACTAATCCTGCTTCGATGTACCGTTCACAGGATCGAATCCGCCTGTCGACAATCAGGTATATGAAGGAGTCACACGTTGTGGCTCCGGCAATCGCGGTTTTTTTTTTTACGAGTTTTCCTACCGGTTTTCCACCGTAATAAGGCAAGGTGCCGTGTTAAGTGGACAATCCGTCATCATATAAGTGAAATACCTTTGAGTACGACGTTAAACCCCAATCATACAAACAAACAAACTCTGGTAGATTTGACACACATTAATACAGACTTGAATAGACCACATTTAAGTGAAAAACGAATTACTGGTCTGTAGGCGTTTGTTTCTAATTTATGTCAAAACTGTCCATTTAGGCCTACAGGCTACAGTGTACAAAGAGTAGCTACTGGGCATAGGCAGATCAAGCCTTAAGCCATCTACGTGTACATCATTGAATGATCCCACCCAAAAGAACATATATGTATCAACAGATACAATACCTATTTTTATGTATTTATAATTTATATATATTCTTTGACTTATAAACAAAAACTACATATGACATGAAAAGTGAATTGGCACATCACTATGAATTCTCAGCTGTCATAAAAATGGATTGTACAGTAAAATAAATCATAACACATGAATTAAGTCAAGACATCCTTTTAGAGACAACATACTTCCCCATTGTCCTCTTGGTTGAGAATTGGATCAAGACCTCCATCTTCATCCACAGTATTGTCATCTGCCACAAAATCATCAAGGTCTATCTTTTCTAATTCCTGTTCAATCTGGAGGTTATACCAATCTTCATCTGGGTCTCCTTTGTGTGGAGACATGGTCATTCCTACTTTCTCACTTAGTCTTAGTCTAAAGCTAACACTGGAAAATAAAAAGTGCACAAAATTGAACAAAACTGTCAAAACTGTAAATGAATGGGCTTCAGTTTAAACTAAGCTTACATCACAAAATTGTAATTTTTGAATGTTGAGATCTTTGTTTCATATTCAAATAACCAGCTCACTGGCACAGCTGGGCTTGAAATAGGCCATGTCAATCTCCACCAGAGGTTACAGTTCTTGCACTCGATCCATGACCCTTTGTACTGCATTAATGTGCAAGTGTGGATAGTGCACAAAACATGCATGTGTGAAATGTCCATTGTAAAAACATGGAGAAGTCAAAGTTGAGCTGTGGAGTGGAGCAGATAAACCTGACATACATCTTGTTTGAGTGTTGCAAAGCCCAACAGCAGTGTACATAACTGGGTGCTATACTATTTGTTAAAAAGTATCATAATGGTCTTACTTTAACTTGTCACACTGCTTTCACCTGAAGGTTTGCACAACTTGAAGGCAAGAGGTTGATAAATGAAATCATAAACATCTTGTTAACTGAGGTAATGCTACAAATTACAGATACCTGGATCTACATGTACGTCTGCCTGACAAACAAGTTGGGATGGATGACGACACTGTGTTTAATCAAAATACAAGATAGAAAAGATATTTTAGAATGAAAAAAACCTCATGAAGTTGATTGACAAATGACTTGATTTAGAGGCCTGACGTTCATCCATTCCTTATTGGGCTTAAGGTCTGTATAATACACTACTTGAGCCCTATAGAGGCGATATGGTAATGTGTTAGATGGCCATCTCGCCAAATCCATTGTAAAAAAAGAGACACATGATGCATTCAGACTCTAAAAGGTTAAAGTACTAGGCAACCTTATACTCCATGCAAGCTATACACTCACCCTAACTGTCACATGAATTTGTTTTGACCAGTTGTGGCAATAAGGCCATGTCTTCTTTTTTGAATCACTTTGTTAACATAGCAGATAAAACCAAAACACAGAATTCATTTGTGATTTCACACACCATAACGGATTGATGAAGGTGTGGATATCTATAAATTGACTATTTGATAGTGCTGGTTCCGTGATACAGGTGCTGATTATTTGTAACCGAATACCTGTTTGTGATATTCAAATACAAAATCCGATTGATTGTGAAAAATAATTAAAACAAATTGCAAAAAAAAAGGTATCGCTGGTAAGCTTTTCTGCCATGCCAGCTGGGGAGACATGATTGCATTAAATATGTCTCCTTTGTCAAATTAAAAGACGAAGTGAAAGACAAAAAACATTACTGGATTAACCGTTTTAGCACTATTATTATTATTTTCAATTTTGATTCAAAAAGACATTCTTTTGTGTATTTTGAGCAAATAAGAGCCTGCTGTATGGTCAATATAAAGCGTACGCGACATATGACAGATATTTGGATCTACGTTTTACCTGGGATTACAATAGGTATATTTTAATCCGAGTTTTTACCCGGCGCTTATGTGATAACTCAGATATATAATGCGTTGTTGTTGGGCTACCAGGTGCGTCGGAACATTTAAAACCATATTTATTAAATCCAAAAAGCGTCACAAGGAATAAAATTGAACGAAATGTTTACCTTTCTATCTTAATTAGTTATAGAATGATATAGTTTGTGAAATCTCACCTGAGCAACTTAGTTAATAAAACATTACTATTTCGGCATGGATATTGTTGTTTACATCCGCCATAACGTTGGTATGCGAGAGAGATGTCAAAAAGAGTTAAATCAAAGGGGGATAACTCACTGTACGGACTACCACTTTCTGCAAGTATACAGTAGATAAAAACAGTTTTGCGTTATATGCGTGATAATGCGTCTGTGACAAAACTAAAACAAAAACCTTTATCTTACAGTGCACATATTTTGACACTTTTGGTTTGGGAATTTTTGCGTAAAATGTGATCTAATTGTAGAATCGGTCATTTGTCACATCTGGTATGCATATGTGAATCCAGATGTGGTTACCGGGTATACATGTACGCCATATGAAGATCCTGGTATGATTATCTCCCATATGTAGATTTTGGTAAGATTATCTGTCATACGCAGATCCAGGTAGGCCTATAAGTATCTGCCCTATGTAGATCCGGATATGATTATCTGCCCTATGTAGATCCTGATATGATTATCTGGCATATGTAGATCCTGATATGATTATCTGCCCTATGTAGATCCTGATATGATTATCTGCCCTATGTAGATCCTGATATGATTATCTGCCCTATGTAGATCCGGATATGATTATCTGCCCTATGTAGATCCGGATATGATTATCTGCCCTATGTAGATCCAGGTATAAGTATCTGCCCTATGTAGATCCGGATATGATTATCTGCCCTATGTAGATCCTGATATGATTATCTGCCCTATGTAGATCCTGATATGATTATCTGCCCTA
>JAQQZZ010156258.1:0-12300 GCA_030265115.1 Mopalia vespertina | reverse complement strand
ATGTATTTAAAAAATCAGCAAACCAGGGGAAAATGCAAATGTTAGGTTACCTCACAAAATTTTAGAGGACCTATTTTTAGGTTATGCCGGAAAAGATTACAGCACAGGCCTGTAGACCCATAAACTATAGTGATAATATGGAGACTCACCCTTTTGGTAAAGAAAGGCACCATATTACCTTCGGAGCCTACAAAAAAAGAATAATATATATACATTCGCAGGACATGTCTGATACAAATTGAGATTGTCCTGTAAAGTGCTCCAGAACTTATCATTGTGTTAAATGACCTGTAGGACAAAATTTTAAAAATGTCTGACAAAATATTTTACACATTTCCACCCCTGATACATGTAATGTGTTTGGGGAACCACTGTCAGTTAAGTATATAAAAGAATGCACAAAACTAGAATAATCCATTGCAAACAGTCACGAAGAGACATCACAAGATTACTTGTTATTAGATTTGTTTGGTTGATTTGGGGGTTTAATATCGTACTGATTTGATTGATTGGGGTTTTACGTAATATCGTACTGATTTGATTGATTGGGGTTTTACGTAATATCGTACTGAATGGTATTTCACTTACATGGCAATGGATTGTCTATTTCACACTGTTCATTGATTTAATACCATGGAAAACAGAGAAAAAAACTCATAATAACCACCCATGTGATTGCATCAAGTTGAAAGATGGACTGGAACATGTGGACGATACAAGAAGGTAGAATAAGTAGGCAGGGGTCAATCAAGGCCAAAAGATTTATTTGTTTGATTTGTTCGAGGGGGGGCACCGTTCTTAAGGGGGTTTCACTCACATGGAAGCATGCCAGCCCAGTCGGTGAAGGAAACCACCCCCAACACCACTGGCAACAAACAAAAACATCACAGGACAAATACAGGGCACTCACAGGACAATACAGACCTAACAAACAGATCGGCTTCCTGTTCCTCTGAAAGCACCAGGGCAACAGGAAGCTCCCTTTAACCACCCAAGCATGACCTGAAGGAGTTGAACACATCTGCCTGGCTTCATTACACTCACCTTATTGTGTATATCTGTCCATTTCCAAGCGGTTATTTGCCCTACAGATCCGGCACTGGAAAAAAAATATGTTACAATCAAGAAGTAGACTTCAATTTTTGGCAAATGTAGACCACTATGCTGTTATTCTTATTTTGTAGCAAGCAGTCTGATATGTAATTATCACTTCGATGGTTGAGTGTTTGTTCAGTTGACAAGTGTTTCATGTTTGTTTGTTTGATTGGGGTTTAACATCATACTCAGGTGTATTTCACTTATATGGACGATGGATTGTCCACTTCACAATATTCCTTTCCTAATTATGGTGGAAAACCAAGAGAAAATTTTGTAAAAACCACCCCCGTCATTGCCAGAACCACATCGTGTGACTCACTCATATACCTGAGGGTCGACAGGTGGATAAGTGTTTAATGTGATACTTAACTGACAAGGGTACATACTTATACTTATGGTGATGATACCACAGAAAGAATAATCTAGTGAGGTTTATCCAATAATCTATACGCCAACCAATGAACCAGCATTCTGCAGACACTAGATAGTAAATATATTTTACAATTTCAGAGTCATCTTTAGTACAAAGGTTCTACAGACAAGACAGGTCAAATACGGGGCAATAACAGGAGGCAATACAGACAAGACAGGTCAAATACGGGGCAATAACAGGAGGCAATACAGACACCACAAACAGATCGGCTTCCTGTTCCCCTTAGCTTTTAGTACTTAATAGTGAGTGACAAAAACATACCAAATGAGAAACTGTTCTGTTGAAAGCATTGTGTAGATGGAGTCCTCTTGAGCTGGAAAGTGAAAGTGAAAGTGAAATCAATGTGGTTATTGTGTTGACAGCCCCCTAACATGTATAAGGCTCACAAGGAGTTTATTGATAGGTGTTTTCTACGGTGCTTGAGGATATTACTGATGAACCGCAAAATAACATGAATGGGATTTTAATTATTTTATTGGTTTGCTGCATTGATTTTGTGCTATACGTGAATAAAGTTATTACGGCTGCCAGCTGTGAATAAAGTTATTACGGCTGCCAGCTGTGAATAAAGTTACTACGGCTGCCAGCAGTGAATAAAGTTATTACGGCTGCCAGCAGTGAATAAAGTTATTACGGCTGCCAGCTGTGAATAAAGTTATTACGGCTGCCAGCTGTGAATAAAGTTATTACGGCTGCCAGCAGTGAAAAAAGTTATAACAGCTTAACAGCAGTGAAAAAAGTTATAACAGCTTGCCAGCACAACTGGTGAAGGTGCTGTACATAAATAAAGTTATTACAGCTTGCCAGCACAACTGGTGAAGGTTCTGTACATGAATAAAGTTATTACAGCTTGCCAGCACAACTGGTGAAGGTGCTGTACGTGAATAAAGTTATTACAGCTTGCCAACACAACTAATGAAGGTGCTGTACATCAATAAAGTTATTACAGCTTGCCAGCACAACTGGTGAAGGTGCTGTACTTAAATAAAGTTATTACAGCTTGCCAGCACAAATGGTGAAGGTTCTGTACGTGAATAGAGTTATTACAGCTTGCCAGCACAACTGGTGAAGAAAAATGTTTGAAAATGGAACTTCATAATTTGTCAATGTGAAAACAGATCAAGTTAAATATTCAATTTGGCACAAAATATTACATAACCACCAATTTCAAGAGAATAAATATATTTTGAAAGGATTGACTGATTGGTGTTTAACGCCGTACTTAAGGGTATTTCACTTTTATGACAGCGGTGTATTTCCAAAGAGTTAATAACAAGAGTTTATATATACAAAGTCTCTGTTGGAATATTAATGTCCCTCCATAGCTGACACAATAAATACACTTCAATTATACTGCCCTTAGCCAGAGGGGGATTTCAAAAGAAAAACATTCAATTTGGATAACATAAATATTCAATATTAGGAGAGAAAATACAATATTCAATTATATAATGTGTAGCATACCTTTGAATGTGAATATAGGACAGTAAGAGGTCTTTGTGGCATCAGGGGAGAGGGATCCAACCAAACTGTAACAACCACAATTACAATGATCATATGGATACATGACAAATAAAAATGACAAATTGATGTAAAAGGTGTCCGGACTAAAAAATGTTATCAAGGGAAATGAAGAGGAACCTTTAAACAATTGACAACCAGTGGAGTTTCTGGAGTATTTTACCTGGCTCCTATCCCAATTCTCTACCCCATTTAGGCTTGATTTTAACACGGATATAATGTTAATAGTTATACACTGACATTATTTTGTGCGCCCATATGATTTGTGAAACCAAATTAACTATAAAACTCCACTGACTGTCTGTTACGGTTCTCTGAATTTCAGCAAAAACCTGTGTTATGAACCCCAGCAGGAACCCCTGTAGTGACATCACACCACATTTATTTGGTCCCTTTTGTTAGCAGTTCTCATCACTTGTTAGCACTCATCATGAAAGTATGGTTCTCACAAAACACTTATTTTCATCAACAAATGCTCATGTTGAGATGTGCTGCGAACTCCCACGATCTGTGACGCTCTGTCATTATCAATGGTTGTGGGTTGTTGTAGTATTCACTCTGTGAACGGTCAAGAAACAATGATGACCACGGTCAGTCGTCCTGTATATATATCTGTCAGGGTCCAATCGTAGCTCAAATCGTGATCACTGTCAATCCTCATTGTGAAAGACATCGCGACCACATTCGTATCCTATGGCAACAGAGCGCATCGGTTTGTGATGAATGATCCGAAAGTGTCTGAACATATCTGCACGTACTCGATCGTCCAAAATCGGGGACTCTGATCGTGATGATGGTGTCACATCGAAACCCAATCGTCGACTCAACCGAGATAATCATATGATATCGGAACATATATGATAGTATCGGAACGGGAGACCAGATCATGACAGATTGTGTCACTTGAAATTGAACAATCGTGACCATATCCCATGCAAGCGTACCAAAGTGTACCAGAACCTATCACCTTGTATCCGAACCGGACATTTCAGAGAAGTGCGCGTCCTACTCAAGGGTATTTCACTTATATGAGCCAGAGGATGGATTGTCTACTTCACACTGTTCGAACTCCTTGCTTAAATACTATGGAAAACTGTGAGGAAAGCTCACAAAAATCACCCCCGTGATTACTGGAGCCACATCGTTCGACTCGCTCATATTAGTGATGGTCGACAGGCGGACTTGAGCCCATGGATGGTATATATCAAAGTAGGATTAGTAAGCTAACAGGCTAGCCCCTTTACCAAGGCCGAGTGCCAGATCTTTAAAAGTTAATTCTATTGTGGTCATCCAATTTATGTGCCTTTATATTGCAAAAAAAAAAAAGATATGTGCAACAGTGAAGTCCAGAAGAAATACTAATTAATGCCCTAATGTTGCTGGCTGTTCTGGATTGTTTTGTTTGTATAGGGGCTCATCAGGCTTAAAATCGAGTCCGCAAAACGAGCTTATTTCATGTTGTTATCTAATCAAGGTGACAAACTATATTTGTATGAGGACATAAATTTAAAAACACAATTTGATCTCTATTTTACAATACAGTTCACATGAGGTGGAGATGAACCACTCATCTAAATTACTGTTTAGACAATTGAAATTTGAAAACAAGTATATTCACCTGAAAATAGCAATTTGTCCATAATTGTTGCCAGCAGCTAAGTATTTGCCACAAGGGGAAAAAGCTTGTGCAAAAACGTTAGTGTAGTACAGCTTACATGCTTTCTTCTGACGGTCCTAAAAATACAACAATTATTTCAACTATTAGTCATTTTACACCACATTCAGTTGTTTTTTAGATATCATGCAGCAGAGGTGTTGAATTATTACAGTGGCAAAAAGTGGTGCCACTTCTACATAGGTGACCGTTATTGAAACATTTATAAGGAACAGTACTGTCCGTCAATTTGAGGAGTGCTTTATTTTGTATGTAGTATATATTTCACAAATTACAGTTCTGAAAATAAAAACCAACTGGAACAATTTTTCTTCTGAACTCTCATTGGATTCTATACACAGTCAACCATTAATTAAATTAAATGGCAAGCATTTCATGTAGGGCTATGTTGATTTTGAGACAAATCATCACCATCCTCCATGTTAAGGATCACATGACAAGCAGATGTAGTCTGTCACACTGCCCGTCAAGTCGTAAACTCGTACATTGGTACACTCTAGTGCTGAAACGGTTAATCGAGCTTGTGAACAGTTAAATATTTGAAGGTATTTGAATAGTAAAATAGCCAACCAAATAACCAAAAATTTTACATGACCCCATAACTATGCCCATAATGTGGATTTGTTTGTTTGTTTGTTTGATTGGGGTTCAACGTCATACTCAAGGATATTTCACTTATATGACAAACGATTGTCCATTTCTCACTGTTCCTTGCCTAGTTGAAAAGGGGGAGGAAACCTTGTAACAAAAACTCCCCTATACAGCAATTTTCCCTTAAACGACCATAATCACAATATTTAAATCTAACTGTTGTTCGAATTAATGAGCACTATATATTTCACAAAATTACAGTTCCGAAAATAAAAACCAAATGGCATGAAATTTCTTCCTTAGAAGTAGTCTAAATTTGACAGTCCGTGCCGACTTTTTAAAAAACTTTCAGATATACCCGTACCACGTGATCACCGGAAGTTGCAAAGAAGATGTGATTGCAGATCGAATGGAAGCGGTTCCAGAGCGAAGTTTAGATGCTTCGAACAACTAATTTAAAGGTAAGAATGGGCTGTTTAAAGTAAGAGGTGTTGGATTGTACAATTTGAGGTCCTAATTTAAAATCACTCAGCGCAAAAAACCTGACAGGGTAAATGGGGGGTAAGTGTAAATTTCCGAAGAGTTTTATATGGCAAGTTATTGCTGAACTGCTTTGTGGCACTTTTTTGTACAGATGAACCGGCGGCGGGGAAAATGTGTTTTTTCACCCTCTTATAGCTGCATCCAGCTATGCCTTTGTAGCTGCATGAAGCTATAGTAGCTGGTTGGAGCTACATTGCTCGATCCAGCTTCTCTCCCCTACCTGACTATTATACGTTTTGACTAGACGACAAACATAGCTACGGACTCATACATTGTTGACATTTACTACTATACGTTTTGACCCCTGGTATTATACGTTATGACCCAAGGAATTATACGTTTAGGATTATACGTTTTGGGCGTTATACGTTCTGACCGGTCACTGTCACTATATAGCGTATGCTAAAAGGACTGCACTTCTACAGTCGACCGACAAGCCGCTGTCGGCATCATCAGATCACATTTCTATAGTTTTCATTTTAACTGATGTTACCTATATAACCTCCTGGGCACGAAGTTCTTGCAAAGCCTATGAGTAACAGTCCAGTGCCTTATAGAAGCTTATTTGGGGGAGCAGATTTCAGTCCTTATGGTGTTTTTCTTCCCTACTTCCCGTCTCAAACGATTCTGTCATTAATTGTGCTATTAGTGGCGAGTAGTAGCGACACAACAAAGGGAGAGCACCTCAGCTCGGTCGGCAAGGGCAATGGCAATATGATAAAGAAATCGACAGAGCTGATTTTCTCTTTAAAGTAAAGTATAAAAACAATAGATGCTTATACGTATTTTATATAGACTTGTATTATAGTCAACAGAGATACGACGCCCAGTCGTACGAAACCTGTAGAAATAAGGCCCGCCTCTGAATAAGAAAAAAAATAGAATCTGTATGGGTTCGAGGTCTTACCTCGCCAAAAAACATTCTGTCCTGTTCGTTGAACACTCAACGAGGGATGGTTCCCAACGGGGAGAAATCCATGCATGCACCGCCCAATCTCGTTCTTAAATCGGGAAGACAGTTTAAACCGATCAAAAATGAGTAGGATATACTGCTGAGAAATTATTGATTTTGATGTGAAAATGGACGTCAAGTGTGTGTTTTATGGGTCGATCTAACCCACAAGTGTTCGAGGAAGAAGTCGGAATGATTTAAATCAAGGTAAGGCCAAACATTGTTTATATATTAGAAGATAAAGTGCAGAATCATGGTAGAGTTCGCTTATTTCTAAAGATTAGTATAAGACTCTTCATCTAATTTTTTGCCATTGGTTATTGAATCTGAGTTTTAGCTCGCCCGGAGGCGATGTAGATGCGAATTCGTATCCAATAAACTATACAGTATATCGAGATACGAGGTATAGCCCTATGAAAACTACTGAAATGAGGTCCGCCTCTGAATACTCTGAATGCGCATGACCTAATTACCGCGGAAGACATTTTTAAGCGAGTGTGGTACTGCTGATAAATGATTGATTTTGACATGACAATGGACATCGAGAGGTCGTGTTATGGGTCGGTCTAACCCAAAAGTTTCTAAGGAAGAAAACGAGATGGTTTATGACAGGGTAAGGCCATGCAATTTTTATATATTTGAAGATGAAGTTCCGAACGATGGTATCGTTCGGCTATTTCTGGCGATTAGGAAGCTTCATGTAGCATAGCTAGAGGCGATTTTGTTTATCTGAAAGGCAATCTAATTAAAACAATTAGCGACAAACAAAACACGGGGAGCGCTTTTTCAGATCTGATTTTAATAAGATTGTCTGAAAGGCTTTTTACACCAGATCAGTTTATTTGTACTGTTTCTATGAACTTGCTGACCACAGATGCTGTGAATAATCGTGGAAGGGTGTGGTGGAGTTTAAATCTATACATCTTTCTTCTCAGACGTAGGGGCCTACATAAAGTTACATAAAGTTTATCTCAATGAAAAACTAACTTTTTACAACTAGCTCTGGAAGAGTGACTTACTAACATTTTTTTATAATTAATGTATAGGAATGTATGCCCCCTGTGGTGCCGCGACTGCCACTCCGTATTAAAGGCCGGACTATAGATTTAGTGCCAATTTCCCAATAAAAAAAGGAATGACAGCCGCCAACCTGCCTTTAGAGTTGCCCAGCGGGCACAACACACGGAAACCACGTGGTTTACTGGTGGCACACTGGGGACCTGGTGGACCCACCAGAAAACCACATGAATACCACGTGGTAAATATCTTGTGGTTTAATCCACCAGCAAACCATGTGAATGCCACGTGGTAAATATATTGTGGTTTAATCCACAAGAAAACCATGTGAATACCACGTGGTAAATATCTTGTGGTGTAATCCACCATAAAACCATGTGAATACCACGTGACTAATTTTTCGTGATTGGAACCAAGGAAAAAAGGGAATTATTGTGATTCCACTTTATGACTCCAGCAGTCGCTATTTCTAAAAATATTTACGTATTGGTTAATTTTCAACGTCAAAGTCATAGCATAACATGAGTTTACATCAGTATTGTCCATTTACCTTGTCTGTACTGCGTAACCACCATGCAGGAAAAATCCCGTGTTAAAGATGTGTAGAATTCTTGTGTATATCCCGTGAAAACATCACCTGATAAAAACGTGTTAAATTCCTGTGTATATCACTGTTAAATACTTTTAAATTTTTTGTTTATATCCCGTGGAAAGTTCACGTGTTAAAGACGTGTACAATTCTCGTGTATATCCCGTGGAAATATCCCATCATAATTATTTGCATATGCCACGGAATATCCACATGGTAACCACGTGACAAAATCTAGTCATTTTCAACCAGTTTTGCCCGCTGGGGAGTAGCTAGAGTTTACAGCGGCTACTTTCGGATGACCTCTCATTACTCTGTCCAATCATATTGGGGCTTTCTTAGAATAAGAAAGAGGCGGTCTAAACAGGATGACAAGTAGGCTATACATGTAATATACATGCACGATCGTAGTCCATGCATTAACGAGTCCTGGCATCGGTAGTGGCGCCACGCTTGTTTGTTGTATAGACTTAGATGTGTAAACGCCTTTTTGATTGGCCTACGTGTTTCTACCATAGCCCAATGAAATTTTGGCCACGTTTTCCCTTCGAATTGCGGCAAGGGATAGTAATGTGGAAATCTCGTCTTACACATAAATGACACATAGGCCTGCTGACCCTTGCATAGGAAGATGATATACGACTAGATTGTAGAACGCAATACAATACAGTACACCAGCAAGTAACACTTCCATCCATGTTTGGGGTGTTGGGGTTGGGGTGTAGGTGGGGACAATTTACGGGTAAGACATTTGTCCCATATATAGCTGGCACCGCCACTGATAAGTATTTTTTGTACTGGTATGATTAAAAGCAGCAAAATATAGCATTCACACTAGCGACAGAGATATAGTAACTTTCTACGATAATTATATAATAAGTGTTCAGATTTGAAAGTGGAAGAATGATTGTGTGAAAGGCAAAAAAATTTTTACCCCTAGCGAACGATAGGCCCTACGTCTACCGCAGTTTAAAGACTTTCTTGAATAAACTGTTGCCTTGATGCTCTTATGGCTATCATTAGGAACGACAGAAGCTGATCTACTTTGTGCTGTCTTTGTATCGTCTGGTGATTGTCCTATATTGTATCCCAGTGGCGTCGAGAGTGGATTCCTTCATCCATTGGGCTGGCATGCACGTCGTCATAATTTATAGCCGTCAAGAACCAGATAGTTTTTCAACGCAGGCTGCAACTTTGAGATTAACCCGCGCCATCACGAGGCGGAGCTCTACTTTTAGCCACAGTTACGAAAATACCAGCTGCTTAAAAAGTTAAAAATGTGTAATGTGGGTCAACATAAAATGAAACAATTTTTGGATTTTTGAACATTTTTGAAAAACAACAATACAGGTGTATACGTGCAATTATTGCGATAAAATGAAACATTTCAACGTTTATTGAGAGTTGTTTAAAGAAATGATTCAATTTTTGACAGCAAAACTTTAATTGACTTTTTTTCTGGTACTTCAGTTTTAAGCAGACCCTACATTTGCGATGGCGAATTTCTAGAAAACTTTTCATGTTAGAAACTTCAAATTGGTACCATTTTGAAGAGCACAATGCGTTCGAGTAAACGGTGCCTCATTGTTTATAAGTTCGCCCTTGATTTTTTAAAATGTTTTCTGAAAGTAGTATTTGACATTTTTATAAGAATTTCCAAGGTTGGGTAGACAAACAAAAACCACTGTAATCGATCTAGTCAAAATTAAAAAAAAAAAAAAAAATGAGGCACAGCTTACTAGTTCAAGGACTATTTTACTAGGTCAACTAATTTATTTAGTAATACCGTTGTTGCACTTCGAGAAATAAACTGTGAAAAGTGCATTCTAGTTTTTCCCGTTGACATTGACTCATCTTGCAATAATTCGATGTTCACATATATGTAATCCTTAGTATTCAAGCTTTTCAAAAAGATATACAAATATATGGTACAGATTTATAGTCTTGTGCATAATATAATACATGCAACAGGTGTTCTGAAAATCGATTAAGGGGTCCAACCATGCAGACCTTAATGCATAGGATTGGTTCTTTTATTGTCGTATAACACCGCTCTCAATGGTTAAAGGTTATATACAAGGACAAAAACATCATTAGATGGGTAGATACTGTGTTCTGTATATCTCAGTGTCCAACATTTATGTATAATGTATGCTGGGATTACAATACTGTATATTGTAATCCCAGATGTGTGCAGCCTTATTTTGCTCTCATCCTGTCTGCACGCCAAACCCTTTGCATTCATAATCTCAAAAACTAAATAGCTACAATATTCAACGGTATACACCAGGCATATCAAGTGGGGTTAAAATATTCACCAGTTCAATCGTCGCACTGCATTGCAGGGTGTTGTGGATAAGAAGTATTATAGAGACTCAGAAGGCCTACAGCTAGCGTGGTTTCGCTATCACTCGATGTCTCGAAAAAAAATATTGATTCATCAAAGTTACGATAGATATAGGACTCCTCTGAGACAGAAAGCAAATTCTTTGCGGACATCCTTAAAGTTATTGATGTCCACCACTAAAGGATTTTTTTTGAAAAAATATGCTCATTATCCCAGTCAAATCCTCTTTTCCTACGTTTATCAAAGAGTCAAAAAGTGAAAGTTACGGTGCAATATGCAATGTCGGCCATATTTTTGGTGAAACCTACTGAAATACAACCCCATCTATTGTATTAACAGAAAAAGCAAAGTTTGAAGTTAATATCTGAATTTGGGTGATGACCATTTTAGTTTGCGAATAAGATGAAATATCTGTACCAATTCGTCATAGAGGAAGCACAGTACAAGTTTCAGGTTACTCAGTGAATTTGTTCTCAAATTATCATGTTTACAGCACAAAAGCGTCAATATTGTAAAAAAAATATGCAATGGTGGCCATATTGTTTTGCGTAATTTGGTGAAATGCAATCCTATCCTTTGTCTTAATGGGGGAAAGCTTTCACAAAAGTGTCAAGTTATTGAGTGAATTTGTTCTTAAAATTATCCTGTTTACAACACATAGGCGTGAATATTGAAAAATTATGCAATGGCAGCCATATTGTTTTGCACAATTTGATGAAATGCAATCCTATGTCTTAGTAGGAGGCAGCTTCCATGTTTCAAGTGCGGGAGCTTCCGGTTGCTTTCTGAACCAAAAAGGAACAGAAAGCCAATATGTTTGTGATGTCTTTGTACTGTCCTGTATTTGTCCCGGGATGTTTTTGCTTGTCGCCAGTGGTGTCTGGGTTGTTTCCTTCACCCATTGGGCTGGCATGCCGTCATGGGATTGAAATAACCTTTAATAAGTACATCGCTAAGCCCAAATCAAACACACAAACAAATCCAGGTTTCAAGTAAATCTGTGAAATTGATCTCATAATTATCATGTTCACAACACATAGGCATAAATATTGTAAAATGAGGCAATAATGGCCATTTTGTTTTACGGAATCCCATCTGCTGTATTAACAAGAGGAAGCTACATAACAAGTTTTAAAGTTAATCCATGAATTTATTCTCTACTTATCGTGTTCACAACATACATGCAGGATTTGTTAATAATTTAGGTAATAATGGCCATTTTGTTTTATGGAATTTGGTGAAATGCAAACCCATCCATCATCTTAAAAGGAGGAAGCTACATATCAAGTTTGAAGTAATCGGTGAATTTATTCTCGACTTCTCATGTTCACAACACATACAAGAATGAATATTCTAAAATAGTGTAACAAGCAACTTGTTTAACGGAATTTGGTGTTATGCAATCCCATCCATCATCTTAACAGGAGAGTTACATACCAAGTTTGAAGTTAATCGGTGAATTTGTTTTCAAGCTAGTGTGTTCGGACGGACGCCACGGAGCCTTTCTGGGGGGGGGGGGGGGGGGGGGGGGGGG
>JAQQZZ010156247.1:0-12302 GCA_030265115.1 Mopalia vespertina | reverse complement strand
CATATGTGAAATTCTTTTTCACATATGTAAAATAAAGTCATTTATTTTACATATGTGAAAAAGAATTTCACATATGTCGAAAAGAATTTCACATATGTCGAAAAGAATTCAACATATGTAGAATAAAAGTAGAAATGATAAAACGGCTTGCCATAATAGTGCACAAACTAGTACGTTTCTTGAACCAATGGAAAAACACAGATCAAAGACGCAAAACACATTTTAATCCAATTCGTATATATGCATTTCCTACAACGTAGTATCACTAAGTATAGCATGTATGTATCGAAATTAACAAGAGTCCAGTTATGCTTATAGCTGACTAAGGTCTATGTAGCTTGTTTATTTCTGACGATCGAACAAAATACCGTCAGAGTTTAAAGACAACATCATTGATCGGTTGTTTTCGAACGATCCCAACCTTAAGGCTGAAATAATATATGTCTGTTTTTGTGCTTCTGTCGAGGTGAGACGATACCTAAGATCCCGCATTCCTGAAAACAAAATGTTAGGACAACCACTATATATATTATTGGCTACAATCAAAGGCAATATACAAAAACAAGTACATGACGCCATGCAATGCGATGAGATGTCACCCTAGTATACGCCAGTTTCTCAGCTGCACGACTAGTATAACATATACTAATAAATCTGGATTAAAATTAATATCTATACATCTATGTATATCCTTAGCTTTATGTCTGTTTGGTTAAATTAATTTTAACCCTTATTTACATGCTATTACAATTGACAAATGGAAGCAAAAACAAAAAACTAAAAAACAACAATAAAAAAACCCACAAAATTCCTGGAGATAACCGCTGGTCTCGCTGTTTTAGTGACGTTGAACCTAGTTGCCTTTGTTATGTTTAAGGTATGTCAATAAATCGTAGTCGGTCATTTTACTTGATACTTTCGTAGAGAGACCAATTATTTTATTTAACCTCTGGTATTGACAGTCATTTTCGATATTTAACTGTGTGCCATCTATTTTCTCGAAAAAATAAAGCAATGTATTGACGATTTGTTAAACTGTTGGTTTACCTTGTGCTGCATGTTATTTCACACTGAAGATGGCTCCTGTGTCCTAGGGATAGAGCAGACCAAAAGTACCGACATGTCGGCGCACCTATATAGATCACATAGTCACTTCATCCTCTCCACCAACAAAAGACTTATTAAAAGAAATGTTAAGCTTGTTTCTGGGCCATTCAAATGAAAACTGAAGAATGAACTGTGTCGCTGTCTAATGATGTGGTTGAGCGATAATCTTTAATCCGAATAATTGAAGAATCTTTCACTTGTAGAATAAAGTAGGTCAAAGGGACGATATATAAGACCTTCAACCTTTTATAGTCACTTTTGTTCTTTGACTAGCAAGCATTTATTAGAGGTGCAGTTACGAATTTCGTTTGGACTTTTAAGTGAAATATCTTCCATTTGGTTTCCAAACGGGTAAATAAACAAAACTCTCCTTTGTCGCTTTTTCGCGGCTCCAAAAAAAAAAAAAAAGAAGAGCAGAGAAAAAGTACAAGAACAATGGAAGAAAGAAAGGAGGAAACAAGAGAATATTACAAAAATAAATCGTCTTATCACTATTTAATCTATGGTATTACTCTTTGGGGTAATACTTACAAATACCAATTTACATCACTCTTTTAACCCATAAACGTGCGGTACGTGTAATAAGTCAATCAAATCGTTCAGATCAAAGAGCACCATTTTTTTTCGAAACTACAAATCCTTCCACTTTCTCTTGTCATTCTTCACAGTAACTTTGTTATATCATATAAGTTATTTCATAATCAGGAAGCAATTTCTGCTGCCTTTGTTGTTAAACAAATAGTCGTTCTATTGCCTTTGTTGTTAAACAAATAGTCGTTCATCAACGAATTACCAGACGTTTTTGGTTTTACTTTAACGGGCCTGTCTCTAAAACAAATCTTTCCTATCATTTATTCAAGTCAGTCGGTCCAAGGGAATGCAACAAATTACCAATGCCAATTCGAGTTATTGAATCAACATCACTTTTCAAATCAAGATTAAAGCTATATTTACTTCGATTAATCCCACTGTTATAACTTCATATTCATCCTGGCCACTTCTCATTTAATTATAAAATCACCAATACTAAATATACGCACCGCCAACAGTATTGTGTGATTGAACATGCCCTCTTTGGGCTTTATTCCAGTCTTGTCATTTACAATATGTTCTGCATTTATCCTTTGTGTATATATTATGGTGAATAAGTATCAAATCAAACCACATCTTCAAAAGCGTTGTATTCTCTGTTTTGTCATACCCAAAATGTTAACGAAGAACTTTGAAAGCCTCAAAATTGCACCGATATACCGATTAAAAATTATAATTCTTTGGTCAAATTACTTCAACCAATCATAGCACATTATGACATAGTAATAACAATTGCCTGTACATCCTTGTCCTATCAGTGGATGTGATATCAAATCAAAAGTTTTAGACTGCAAAACACTGGCCTTGGTCTACATTTTTTTCCTTTCAATTTGTTGGTTTGTTTGACTGGGGTTTTAACGTCGTACTCAAGGGTATTTCGATTATATGACGATGGATTGTCCACTTCACTCTGCATCTTGCCTACTTACCATGGAAAACCTAGTAACCCCCCCAACTTTCGCAAAGTTGAATCTCGTTGCGTCTACGATATTTAAGGTATGTCAAAAACCATAGCCGCTTATTTATGTTGTAACGTACTTTTGGGAGACAAATAATACATTTAACCTGAGGCATTAGCTTAATGGTCCAGGCTGATAGTCATTGTAGATGTTAAACATTGAGCCACGCTCATCCCCAGTTATTGTCTCGCTTTATTCACGAGAAAAAGATAAGATCGACCTAGAAGATTTCAGCCGATAGAAGCAATGATTTAGTAATCAAATTAACGTTTTTAAAGAAAACACGAATCTATTTCCCTTCTCCAAAGCTCAAACATTAACCAATCACACTTAAACGTGAAAACATATTGACTTCAAGAGGGTGTATAATGCAGGGTTTATATTGACGCCTCGTACTCAAAGGGTGAGGAAATTTGTTCGTGTTTACATCACGTCCTATCTCAACCCTTACGTGACAGCCACATTAGTCTGACCTATGATTTATCAGGCCTATATTGACGATGAGTGGCTTAACGCCATTTACAAGTCACATAGTGCACAACCTAGTAGGAGTCTTGTAACAATGGAAAAACACAGACCAAAGACGCCACATCACGTTTTAATCGAATTCGTTCATGTGTATTTACTACTACGTGATAGCATGAAGTATGATATGTAGATATTTCAATTAACAATAGTCCAGTTGTGCTTAGCAGAGTAGGTCTGTGTAGCGAGTATATTTTCGGTTGAACAAAATTCTGTCTTTCAACGAAAGGCTGCAGGACAGATCTGTTGTTACGAACGCATCCTTCCGTCAGCCTGTAATACTATATATTTGTTTGTGCTTCTGTTGCTTGAAAATGTAAACATCTATGGAGGTCATCAAAGATTAATTGGCTACAAACAATAGTAAGACAGATAACAAACAAGGAGCAAAAGAACAAAGACGATGCTATTTGCGAATAGAACATATTTACAGTACATGGCATTACATAGAATTGCTCTATCGTTACAGCAGCTCAAAGATCTCAAGGACAGGGAGAATACCCAGCTGCTTTCAGATTTAATGACATAAATTAGTTATGTTTTACAATTCATCTTCTTGGTATGACAATTGAACCTATTTGATTTAGATGCCACAATTTGAATATATAATAATTTGTGTATTTGTCAAATACATGTTGTTATAGCTGAAAGCTTTAATAACATTTGTCGATATTTTTCTTTTATAAACACGAGAAAACGGGCAGGAGAAAGTAGTCTCTTATAAAAAGTCTTTTGGCACACTTCGAAATTTAAAAAAGATAAACTGTAAATGGTTCTCGCCTGATTGTGGTTTGGTATTAGACGATCAACGATCTGATCTTATTCTTAATAAACTAATACTGAAACACGGTCAGGTTAAAAAAAAAAAAAAAAAAAGCAATAAAACAGTATTTTTTGTTAAATTGTGTTACAAGTAAACATATTTGCTCGTCTTCATTTTTCATTATTTCTGTCGCTATGATGATATTGCTGATAGGAAAAGAAGTTTTTAGGAATTACAATTAACTTTTCGCCTAGTCCATTTATTAGTTTGAGCAATAAGAGGTTACACTTAGAGATAAGTAAACTGTTTGTTTGGTTCGCATGTAATATCGTATTTTAGGATAAATATAGGCCTATTATGAAGACTTTGTCCGCAATTTGAGGAAACCTCGCAAAACCACCCCTCGATGACCACAGTCGATTCATTGAGCTGCTGTTTGTATATGAAAGGCGGAAGTCCGAGGGTTCAGCAGGCCAATGTTAATCTTACTGAACCACGTCACAGACCGGTTTCCCCATAAATACGAACGGGAAATCGCACATCTTAGGGAATAGATGGGTGCAAACTGTTAACACGAAGGATGTTTACGAGGTGCGATTGTATTTCTGACGGTGGGTTGCTTAATTAATTAATAAAAGCAAATTGTAGCCATCACCAATGGTATTTGACTTATATGACAGCGATGTTATCTCACATTACATATGCGTGTAGTAACACTAACTCTATCATAAGATTTCAGTGTCTTCCCTATCCTGACAAATGAATGTCCACCCAGTACTTAGTAAACACAGTATGACCAAGCTTAACATAATCTGTATTTAACCAGAGGATATCAGTAGGTTACATATAGAGAATTTGAACGCAGCTGCATCCGAGCTGACTCAATATGCTGTGAATTGCAATCAAGAAGTGTCTGTAATATACGGCAAGGAATCCGGACTAATTTGCCACCCAACGTATCAGAGGAAGTGATCTGACAACTGCGATGACAGCAAGGTAGCTTTTACAAGTTTTCTCGCTTAAGGAAACTTGTGTCAATGAAGAAAAATTTGTATTTGTACGGGTGATGTCGCGTGTATCTTTAAACATTCACACACTAGGGAACTCCAATTATTCTGGTGTGTGTGTGAGTATATGCATGTATACCAATAAAGAAAAATCCCATAGGATCCTATAGGATTTTTTGTAAGGGTATATGTATGATTAACTTTAAGAAACATATATATAAATCTTTAGAAATATATTTTCAATGCAGAGAAAGATACAGATTTCATTTCTGCTGATGTATTAGTATTGTGTAATCCACTGGTCAACGGTATGTGTATGAATGTTCTGTGTAAGCCTACTGTCACATTGCTCATTGAATGCATTTATATCTTAGACCGTCTTTCTTCTTATAGATTGTTATTGTGCATATTTAATACCCCTCGAGTGTGTATGCCTGTCCGTCTAGTCACGCCTGTATCAATTCGTGTTGTAATTCCCTGTGTACTTAATGACTCCCGCTGATTGACACCAGTAAATATTATCATTGCGCAAATCAATCGCTTACATGGGGTCGCCACAAGTTTAAGTATGTAGTATTGTCCCATTATTGTGATATCAACGATACGCCATTATCACCCCCCATGCAATGATAATAACTGTAGATGAACACTATGATGAATTCATGTTCTGAACACTTACCATTAACTGACAGAAGCTTGATATACAAACAGGAGGCTCGTGGACTATAGCGTGATTGAAGTATCTCGCATCGATTGACAACCAACGACTGCCTGTCTTGTTTTTCATTCAATATTGTAAATCTAAGAGAAAATACAATACGTCTAATATACTGTCGAACGGTCGGTTCCATGTCCAAGATGAAAGCAGTTGCCAGATTATTGTTTTGACAACTGTCCGACCAGACGAGGTTTACTGTGTACAAAAGGGGTCGACCGATCTATAGTGTATTCGGCATTTTTTTTGTTAAACCGAAGGTTTTTGGAAGCTGCTGATTTACCTGTTCTCTACAGCTTTCCCCATTTCTGTTTATCCACCCAAGCACATACTCATAGACTGTCCACACATATAACCCCCAAACTCAGACCGAAAGCATGTTTCCAAGAGGCGCCTTGTATCTGTCTTACCGTTCTCATCGTATACAGGAGATCTCGTGTGATCACATTGGAACATGGTACAGTCGGTTTTGTTATTTGGGGATATCACGATTGTTTAATTCTCGTCTTCAACCGGCACGCTCTATATAAAGGTTCCAAGTATCCGTAGCAGATTGACAAACAGCTTCTGGCTACAGTTTCTGTATACCATATAGTAGTGCAGGAGTGCGGGAAAAAGCTTTCTGTCGTATAGACTTTGCCTAATCTGTGTTGTCGAGAAATTATACAAACGTTCTAAAGTTGCCCAAGGTGCATTGTTTGTTTGATTGAGATCGCCATTTGTGCTGAGATCGACAATTTGGTTGAGGAAAATCTTTTCCTTACGTTAAAATAAGATTGTTCCTTAAAGGTTTTTCGTTTCAACTTCATGATTTATTGTGTTGCGGTTAATGTTTAAAATTAGGGTTATCGTTGTACGTCCTACAGTCTGCATTACAGTTAAAATGTTAATTTTATACTAGGTTTACTAATAATTTCCCCCGTTTGGCTGCCCATAAACTTCCATATTCCTGTCAAATAAGAGAATAATATGAACCTCAGCCATCAAAGTCCACATTCGCAGGCTCAGTCAGAGTTTAGAGTCTCTTTTCAGACTGGGCATCATGAAGAACTTCTTCTCCTGTGATTGCTCAGACCGCAATATGGTTTGTGTAGGCTTATTCTCGCGGTTCTGCATGTTTCTTTTTGTTTGGTTTTTTTTTTTGCTGTTTATTATTTTTTTTTTTTTACAAATTACCCATATAGACTCTAGTCTATAGACTATACCCACATGGAAAATATGCCAGGAAAATTGTGTTGAACAACTGTGTTTCCAGAATCCAGATGTACAACAAACACTGCACACTGTTGTTTCATTTATGCAAAACCACTTGGCGTGAAAGAAACTCGAAACATCAATATCTCTAAAAGTCATTGAAGCACAGTGTTGGATTATCTACATCTGGTTACTGTGGGCGAGTGGGGAGCTTTCTGTCGCGTTGGTGCCCCTGTTACTACAGGTTGTTTTGGCTAGTCATTATTTATAGCCAGTGATGCTATTGTGCTCACAGATCCTCTTCGTACGAGAGAAATAACCCTAAGTACAGCGTAAAACATCAAGTCAAGTTAACAAACAGACACTATATAAATGGACAACATTTCAACAGGTACTATAACATTTCACATTTACAAAAATGCCCTGGCTTTGTACATACATACGTAACACTTGAAGACATCATTGACAGCACCTTTTAGTGCATCAACACCGATGGCAAGACATGCAGATCCTTGTTAAAACACCGCCACTGCTCTTATATTGTCAGGCAGATACTTACATACATAGGCTCGCGGTCGTGGCTTAGTGGGTAGCGTGCGACTTTACCCATCTTACTTTGATGTACCGTTTACAGGTTCGAGTCCGTCTGTCGACCATCAGGTGTATGAGAGTATCACACAATGCTGCTCCGGCCATCGCGGGAGAGTTTTTTTTACTAGATTTCATCCCGGTTTTACATCGTAATTAGGCACGGAACAGTGTGAAGTCATCTATCCCGTTGTCATATAAGTGAAACACCCTTGAGTACGACGTAAAACCTTGATCAAACTTACATACCAGAAGAGGTGCCATATATTGCGCTACAAACTAGATTTTTTATTTTTTGGTAGACATTTTAACCCCATTCAGAAAATGAGGTATACGCCAGTGTGATTATTTTTTAGAAATATAAATTAGAGATTAATTTATTTGCCGATTTAACTTTTTGAAAATTACCAACCTTAAACAACATATGTGATATGTACATCGACCTGTGGCTAAGGACAGTATATGTTTCGAACATAGTTATTCCCTCTTTCCAAACAATGTAGGAACATTTTGTCCCCATCACTTTATCGTTGGAGTACATCGCCGTTATGCATATAAGCAAAAATAAGTTTTTGTACGGCATTAAAGCTAATCAACCTATAAGTCAAATAAAACAAAAATAAAACGTTTCCGTCTACACAAATATCCCATACCCAAGGTCTACCCAGTCATTTAATTGTCGCGTAACTGACATTTGGTTTCAAAAGCGCGCTAGATTAACTTTTGCTGCACGTTTGATCATACGGAGTTACCGACCATTTCCGGGTGGCTATCGGAACAGATTCGCTGGTTATGATTCAAAGGTATATTGTTTGTTTTGGGTTTATTGGCTTAGTTAATAGTTATACACGTTAAGTTGAACAAGTAAATGACCGATAAAACGTTACCGTAACTATCTGGTCAACTGAATTGACTGCTACCTCAAGGAGAAGCTTTCCTTGTATTGACTGTGCTGAAGCCATATTGATCATGTTTTCATTATTCAGCTGTACATATGTGATTATTATGTCAGGCGCTTTTATAGACTCTAATTAAACGCGAAGCCAATCAAGTTGCTTGTAACAATGACTCATGATTACACACGGCTGTTTAGCATGATTGTATTTATAATATAGAGAACTGATATTCTATGCTGAAGAACTATCGGTACAGACCTGTTTGGTGACCGACAGTTGCAAGAGAAAGCCTTACAATTGATGTTGTTTGTATAGAATTTGCCTTAAAGCTCTGGCAGAATCCATCGTCAGGAAAATAGAAGGCGAAATACACCGTCTTGCTATGTGAGGTTTAAAAGGCCAGTTAACGAGACCGCTGAGATAATGACATCGATGCATTGACTTAAATACAGCCTAGCGCTCGTATAGTTTAACGTATTCACTCGCGATTCTGTCAGTATATTTTTAAACTATACGACCTTTTTATTTTATTTCGAGGTACACACACTATTTTATTATCTCGACCTATGCAACTAGTAGTTGCTCCTTTTCCTTAAGAATTTTCTTAGAAGTTATCAATACTTCTATATCATAATAAAAGCATACGAAATAAAATCTAGCACACACAAATAAAAAAAGTTAGATTGGCAATCATACAAAGGGGCAGATTGATATCAATAGATCTACTTAAAGCGTTAGGCGGTTGGAGCAATCGGTTAACACCATCGAAAAACCGTAACTTTCATTTTATATACGAGTTTAAACTCGTGAACATTTAATTTACAAGTATAGGGCATTCAAAACATGTACAGTTGTCTGCTGTAGGACCTACAGTAAGTCATCTTACTATTACAAGGGTCCAAATGTGCAAGACGAGACTTCCATATTTCTACCCTGGCTGCAATTCGAGGCAAAAACCTGGCAAAAATTAAATTGGACTATTGTAAAGATAAGTAGCCAATCAGAAAGTCGTTAACACATCAAAGTCGACAAAAAACAAGGGTGGCGCCATTGTCAATTAACGTGATGATGCCAGGACTCGTTAATGGGTCTAAGGTCATGCGAGTATTTTACACATATAGCCTACGTGTCATCCGGTGTTTCGACCGCCTCTTTCTAATTATACGAAAATTCCAATCTGATTGGGTGGGGTAATAAAGAGAGGTCACCCGAAAGTAGCTGTAGATTCTAGTAAACTCACTTTTTCCGTCCATGAAGGTAGGGTAGGAAAGGACGATTGCGACGATCTTCTTTTTCGCCTAGCCTCGGGAAGATAGGTGCAAAAAGAGTGCCACGTTGTACAGCCCTTCAGAGCTGTACTGGCCAAAAGGAAGGCTCATAGCGGTCGGGGACCTGTTCTACGAAAGGGTTAAGTCTGGCTCTGACGTTATATTGTTGATAATGCTGGACGACATAACCGGTTAGTTTTTGTCCGACACAGAATAACACAAAACTTTCTCATAGCCCCTCGGACTACATGAGCATACGAGTTAAATATGATGCAATAGACGCCATTCATCTCACCCAAGTGTAATACAATACCTATTTTCGAGGGAAGTTATATACTGTCACTAACTAAAAAGAGTTTTTAGTTACCATTCGCTTTTCTACATCCATCACTTTATATTAAAACAATCGCCGTCTTACCTCAAAGACTTGCGCATAGACCGCTTGGTCATAAACCAGGACGATTTTGAATGTAGTGTAGATATCGGTAGATATTCGGTAAATTACCTTAAATTTTGAGGTCGTCGTCTGGCAAATTAACAGCTATATAAATACACCAAGCTATTGTTATGATTCATTCAGCTGTAGATCAATGTAATTCCTTTTTTAAATGCTAACCAATAGGATTTTTCTTAAATCAAAAAGTTGTTCCATTTTATGTTGACCCACATTGCACATTTTCAAAATGTCATGATACTGCATGATGGCGCGGGTTTATCCCAAGGTGTCAGTCTGCCTGGAAAGGCTGAATGGTACTTTATGGTTAAAAATGTATCCACCAAAAAATATTTATGACCGCTCGGCGACTGCTTTGCGGCAGCTTTGGATAATGGGCGCAACCTTTTGCGCAAAAATGCACTAGTGCTGGCGTAAGTATTATGCCTGGCGCAAGTCATTATTGCTTTGTAGGACAAGCCCCATCTGACTAATTTCGAATGACGTCGAAGAGGAACAGGTTAACAGTTGGTTGATAGTTTTGTATGTTAGGAATTCTTCAGGGTAGAAAGAACTCGGCTAGCGTGCTTATACATGTTCCGCAGCAGACGGTATCAGTGAGATGCGGTCTGAAAGATGGTGGGCCTACAATGCACATCGCAATCGTAATCTCGCGAGAGTTTGTATAGTGGACCAGGCTAAGAGAATTCTCGTACGCCATGCCAGGCCATCGCGCAATAATTTCCGCCAAAATTTGGGGCGATATTTGCCACAAATCACAAATAAAAGAAGTTCAAAACAAGATGCCCCAGATGTATCTTATAGAGTCAATGACTCGACGCAGGAAGTAGAATCGATTCTATTTAATAATGTGCACATCGGTGACTGAAGTGTATTACACCCCCGATGACATAGCGAAATGGCTTTGCCTTCAAATCCAAAATTTGGTTGTGCATAATACTGTTTTTTTCGATCGAAACAGATCATACATAGAGTTGGTTTCAAACATCGGGAATATTAATACAAATTTCATTTATTTGCAACCAGTTCAACATTTTGCGGCTTTAAATACATTTTAATCGCTCTTCTGTCCTGTTCTTCGCGAACCTAGTAGATATTTTGTTAAAACTTTAGCCACTCATCTTGGGGCTAACAATAGCTTGTCCCTTCATTAACCACACTTAGACATGGCAACAACTGTCCAGTGTATTGCTCTGAAAGTAACCAGCAAGTCCCTACAACCTACAGCATTATGCCAAGGCTTATTTAATAGCTGTTGTTATTGATCTTCAAACGATACTTAATGTAACTTTATGTCATTTTTGTTCCTACCATAGAGCAGTTTGATCGAAGGGTACACAATAAAAAGAAAAGTGTTGATGTATTTCCGGATGAGTGTGCTGATTCTTGCTTATCACGGCATGCTTATACATTGTATTCCAACCGTTTGAGGGGTGTTTTAATTATTTACAATGTAATATCGCTATGTTTCCTGTGAAGATTTTATCTCTTGGTGTTTTCATCGGAAGCCACAGAACACAAATGCTGAGATAAAATGAGCCCAGCAGGACTTGATTCCCGCTTTACTGAATGTATCTCATGTGCCATTTATGATTTATTATGTCAATGAATGAAATGAAATGTGGTATTGTGTAAGTATAATGTCTTTATAAAAAGACACAAATTTAGTGATCTTGTATAAAAATGTAAAATACAACTTTCAGAAAACATTTACAAAAATCAAGGACGAACATCTAAAAAATGAGGCACCGTTTACTAGATCGCATTGTGCGCTTTACAATAGTACAAATTTGAAGTTTCTAACATGCATAGTTTTCTAGAAATACGCCTTGGAAAATGTAGAGTCTGCTTAAAACTGCCAGAAATAACCAATTGAAGTTTTGCGATTTATATATATGGTCATGGGAAAACCGAATTATAGGCTCCAATTTAACTATTTGTAATTAGAATTTAGAAAAAAAAATTGGTTCATTATGAGCTCAAGAGGTCCAGCAAGACCTTAAGCGCAAATTTAAGTACACTGATTTGGTGTTATGTATGCATCACTCACGGCATCTACTTTGGCTGCTTAATTAAACACATCTGTGATTATTTATGTAACTATTTATTTCATTTGTGCTTGACGAGGACTAAACTATAGACTCACACTTACCTGATGTACTTAATGTAACTTTATGTCATTTTTGTTCCTACCATAGAGCAGTTTGATCGAAGGGTACACAATAAAAAGAAAAG
>JAQQZZ010156246.1:0-26305 GCA_030265115.1 Mopalia vespertina | reverse complement strand
AAAATCAAAATTTCATTCGGCTAACATATTTTCGCTAAGCACTCTTTTTTCTGTGCAGCTATTTACGTGCTGAACGAAATCGTCCAGTCGAAACCGCCTATTATTTAATGAACTTAAAATTTCACAGACGTAATGAGAACACGGATCTTAAATCCAGCATATTAGAGTATGTTGAAATTCTCAACATTTACATGACTCGGGAAACCACCAAATGATGTTAAACACTTCAATGTAATGGAATCAATACTTCTTGTCATTTTTTAAAGAGGCGACAGTCCAACGGCAACAAAACAACAACAACAACACTAATAACAGTACTCGTATTAGTCTATCACTAGGATGAAGCTGCGGGAAGTTACGTAATGTCCCCTGCACCAAAAGAAAGAACACAATGTTCAGATTTGTTTGGTTGTAAAACTTTGAGATTGATCAATAGCATATTCAACGTTAGTGCGTTAAACGACATATACATTTCATCTATGTTGAAACATTATAGTAAATACTGTTTTACGTCAAATATATAAACACTAAAATAAAATTTAAAAATGTACCTGGTCTGTGGAAAATTGGACCAGTGATTGAACCGAGATCTGTTCCATGATGCAACCGCACTCTATCAGTTAACACCAACATTCCAGCTTCCTGCAATCGACATAAATGCATTGGAATTTATTTATTACTTGAATGAAAGATCAGCGGAAGTGTATCTATTAATTATCGCAGTTGCAGAGGATAAACTCAGAAGCACCAAGAAAACACGCAACCTTCCGCATGTGGCGGAATTTGTTTAACAAAGACAAGTGCTCTCCCCGGCTGATCCGTTTTTCATGCTTGTCTCGTTAATAAACAAACACTTGTTTCTACGTAGACCAAATTCGTACCAATGTCAGAGTGAAATAAGGCACATGTTATCAATCTGCAACAAACACGGATTAAATGTAATCACCTCGAAAGCGAACTTTGCATCCTTATTCTTCATTAGAGTCCATAAATCCAAAGATCTCTTTCGTCTGGTGGACAAACCCCACCAATAAGGCTCGTCATTCTCAACCAACGTGACGTCAAATTCGGCAATCTCGTTAAATATCTAGACCAACAAAAAAATGTATTCCTTATAACTTTGAGCAGTATCGAAATGTGGTTTCCGCAAGGTAAATGATTCATGACAACGTCAGGGGAATATCATACAGGATAAAAAATTAAGATTAACATGCCTTATTATTGTGTAGTTTGCAATGCTTTTTATCAAATAATTCCTGACAAATGACCATTTATCGGGATAACCACTCCCTGAGTCGAGTCATACTTGTTTCTAATTTTTGTCCACTAGACTGAAGCAAAATAAAGGCCAAATCGTAGCAGTACACCTATTGCATTTGTTGACGACAATGTCTAGTTGGTCGCACATTGTATCTGCTCCACTGTTACAAATATTATTGTCCAACATACAGAAAGCTAACTGATAACAAGTGTATCATATACTGTATTAAATAACAGCCTCTCCCACCCTTCTTGCTGTCCTTTACCAAAATTGACATGAATTGTTCCTGTTTTCATTGAGCTATTTTCGATTCACTTAATTTATTTTACGAAACTGTTCAGACCATCAACGTCGTAATAAAGGGTATTTCATTTGAAAAGGAATTTTAACTCTTTACTTTGCTTTAGTTTAAGAGGGTAGAGAAGCGTCCGAATACGTAAAAGTTCACTTCCGCAACAGACATAGTCACCTCATGCGACGTAATATGGAAAATTCGACCTTACCTTATCGGTGTTGATTTTATCGTTCCTTCCAAGGAAATACAAACTGCTGTCGCTGGCTGTCAGACAAACACACGACTCCGGTAATGTTCGGGTTGTCATTTTCACGTCCTCTCCAGGGGACGCAGTGTTAACCGATGGAAGAATGGTGATCTGAAAACGTCGAATGAACCACAAAAAATACAAGAATTGAGGTAATTATTTTGTACGGGTATACTGTTTGTTAATGTATGATTTTTTGTAGAAATAAAAGTTATTTCATTTTTTTGACGGCGTTACAGCACGATGGCTGACTGAAACCACGCGAACGCCACCGGTGTCACGCAATGGAGTATAAAAACAAGCCCAGAACATATCCATAGGTGATGTGAGATACATTGTGCGAATTCACTGTTACGTTCACTGTTATGAACATCTCAAAGTCAATCTCTTCGAAGTTTTTTTAAAACTCCCATTTTTTTAAATACAGTATTCACACCTTATCACAGCTTAAAAAAAATGACCTAATTTTCTGCATTTTTCTCTCATAATCATTCATAAATCCGCGTAGTTTAAGCACGTGTTGTCAACATGATGAGTTATACGTTGCACAAGCTGTGATACATGAAGCTAAGCACTGAATAAAGTTTGATCACCTTATTTTCGAATGTTGGTTTGATATTGAGAATTGTTGAATCCGCCACACCCTCCCCGTTTTCTCTGACGTAGTACACAAGAAGTCGACTCAATGGCGCCATTCTCGGAGTAATTATAAATTTAAAATGAGTACTGCAGACAGGTTGATCTGAATTGCGGGAATCTGTTTGTGGAACAGAGAAAATACGCTATTATAATTATACCTAGAACAATTAATTCTATTTGAATATTGTCACTACTTATAGTGTTACTTAACGTAATTCAGAACACAGAGAACTTCATGTTTGCCCGACGATTTATCACTTTCATTTTGTTATCCCCAGGAGTGAGTACAATGGTCAACAATCAACATTATATAGAAAAGTCACAGACATTCTTAAAACAACAATACAAAGATCATACTGGTAATGGTGATGGTATGAACAGGTGGTGAATAGATGAAATATAATAGTTAAAACAAAACGAGTTCCTTGGTTATTTTAAGCCATGGTTCAGACAAGGTCTGTGTCCCATAATCACGAGGGTTTGTTTTAATAATAGTTCTCTGTGTTTGGTGTTACATTACTTGTGTATTATACTAGAGTAGGTTTATTACATTACGTTTTTGGAATATTATTTTCAACTTTAGTTAAGAATAAACGATGTCAGAATAAACATGAACGCATTGTGCCTAATAAACAAGTAGTAATCCAGAATGTGTTGTGCGTCTCTATACCTAAATGTCCCGGAACCATCACATGGCAGACAATATAACATCATCAAAACAAAATGGAAACCACAGGTTAAACAATTGGAAGTTACAGTTTTGAAATATTTTTCTATGCTCTACATTTGGCTGATGTTGAATTAAGACTGTTCCGCTTCTCGTATTCAGGTGACGTCAGAAAAAAGTGGTTCTTAGAATTAATAATTCTTTGAGTTATTTATAAAAAGGAGGACGGTTCTACATGGAATTATTATTTACGACAAAAACCGTTCAATCTTTTATATAAGAAAGGGAGAAATACTTGAAACAGTTGCTTTGAGGGTTCCATAGATAACCATAAAGGCTTCCACCAGAGCCATGAACCTTAAAGGGTTCCCATAGCCTGTATGCCATATCTCATTCCTCATCTTTCATATTTAAATGGGTTAAATATGTTTCGCTGCGTTATATATTGACTATTAAAAACAGCTAAAAAGAAACAGCACCGAAACAAAACTGATGCAAACATAAGCATTTAGTAATATGGCAGTGGCATGGTGCTTCAACAATTTACTACCGAAACACAGGGTGGCATCAAACTCTGCGTTTAGTAAATTGGGCAGTAGAGAGGGGAGGGGGCAGTATTGCAGGTCTTGTGGGAAACTGCTTTCCCGTCGCTGTGTCTGTCAGGAGCAATAATATCACCTAACGACTTTTCACTGAAATGTATATCAGCATTCCTCTTGTCATGGTGGTGAGAATAGTGGATCCCGGAGTGAACGATATTCCCGTGTGATATCACTTCGAAGAACAACGTGAAGTTACAGGGGCACGTGGACTTCAGCTCGAAACGAGCGTCTTTTCCAACCTTTTTTCAAAGAAAACAAACAATAGTAAAACTCACAATTTCTTAATTAAATAAATACATATAATACATTCATCCGACCGTTTTTACTTTAGAAAGGACCGGCAAAAATTCATACTTTGCTGAACATTTTGTTAGATTATAATCGGCGCCACAATTATTCAAACGGAATTATGGAAGATACGAAACTCTCGGAAAATGTTTTAATTGATGGATTGATTAAGCGATTAGTTGGTGTAAAACACCATACTCAAATGTGTTTCGCTTATATAACCGAAGTGTACACCAACAGTTATTAACTTTAAAGCCACACGTCCAATTAATTGCTTGCTCTATCGAGAAAATGTGTGTCCACTCCTAAGTGTTAACACATCAACTACTCTAGAAATATTTTCTCTTAGTCAGAAGGAAGACATACTTAAAGAACCAATCGGCATTCCTTGTAGTCGTGCATGCCTGTTTTTTATGCAATACCTGGAATTCCGAATCTTGTGCTTCCACTAGGGCTTGGCATTTACTGGGCGAATACCATCCTGTGATTGACATGTGGGAGGAGATAAAGGTGTGGCCAACTTCTGCTCCGCCCACATGCAAAACCTTTGCCTGAGTAACAAATGGAAAGCAACGAAAAGGAACAATAAGAAGGCACGATTAATGACATTATGAAATGAAATTGAAAATGGCCCACATGAAGCCACCGGGACTCTACACGTGCATAGTATTAATGTGTGAATTTGTTCAAACGGTGTACAAACTGTTCTCAAGCTGGAAACTATGTGGTTAATATGTTTGCTTGATTTCTCCCGTGATATGAGACTATTGGCTCTTGGATCAACCAATCAAATCCGGACAAACTGTCCAAGCAAAACGTAATAAATTTGTTTGATGGGTAATAACAATGTCTACCATAAATACAAGCCAAGTGTTATAGCACGTGACATGTAATGTAAGTTGATATTATATACTAATACTGTATTCAAATTATGTCATGCTTAAAGTCTAGAACACATCAAATAAATAATTATAAATTATACGGACATCGACATAATTAAATATTATTTGACTTGAATCAATTCCAACAAAATAATAGATATCACGCCTATAGAGATATAGCATATCTCTAATAACAAGACTTTCCAGCTTTATAGATTTCTTCACTCACACAGGGGGAAGGTGTTCACATGTTGAAATGAACTTAGCAAAGTTTTGTTATAGATGGATAATTATATAGCTTTAGTAAATGTCACGTGATCCGTTTTGGGAGTTATTGAAAACCGTATACCTCAATCCAGACAACGTTTGTGGCCAGTGGAAGTTCTGGAATTTCAAAATTCACCACTCCGAAGTTAACGTTATAAACTTTAGCCGAGAAGTTGCCTCCGTTGACATCGGTTCTGACCAGTATTGTAACGTTATCAGCCGGGCTTCCGTCAGGGTTCATCACGTTTACCTGGGAAATATATTTTGAATGCAGAGAAATTAAATTGTGCTTCTCTCCACAGAGATTTTCCAACTCGCTAACAGTGCTTATAAAATATAGGTGTGCTGTCGTTAGTATGAAGTTTAATGGCGCATCCTATTTCATTCATATCAAAGCATGCTTGCTCGTTGTGTGAGACAGCCACTGTCGCAGCGCTAGAGCTAACTAGGAAGCCATTACATGTGGAGAAACATGATCAAACAAGTTAAGACAATGGAGAAGTTTACAGATCGACTGTGATGGCTCTTAGCTCTGTGAGACACACTCAACCTAAAAACTTCTCTTTGGTCTCAACAAACAACTGCTTGAAAAACGGAAACAAGAAAAATGCCGATTTTAGAGGTACGAGTAAACCAGATCTGCAACTCTGCTGATTGTCGTACAAAGGGACATAACCTCACACAAATAATTATTTGGTGTTAGCGAACAAACACATGACTATCAGGGAGGTTCTTAGGAGTCAAACAGTTTAAACAATCAATTCATCCATAATTTGATTGTTTAAGTTGAAGTCAAAAGGCCAGGAAAAGGTTTTGTTTTAAGTTATCTACGCTCCTTATTATCGTTTTACAAACGAGAAAATTATAAAATGCTGAATGAAGCCGTCCGCCCTACATATACAAACTACAGACGCCAGGCAAAAATTGACTTCCTTTCTCATTGGCACTTAATGTATGAAGGCGCGTGAGCCAATGGGATTGGCCAGTGCCTACAATGATAGGAGAAATAAACCTGTTAATCCTTTAAAAGGAAGTGCTATCTGTCTCATTGACTAACGATATATCATAATACAAATATCCATTTAAATTGCGCTGTTATTCAATCATAAAGGTGGCATGCCAGTTACAGGAGTAACACATTTATCTCGCATTTTAACAACTGGCCAACCCCATTCTTTCAACTGTGTCTGATGACGTTGGCCAGTGGCTACAACGGGAGATAAATCTGTTACTCATATAACATGAAGTGCCATCTTTCCCATTGACTAACAATATCATAATATGAATATTCATTGAATTGTATCGTTATTCAATGATATAGCACTATCAGTTAGATGAGTAACACATTTATCTCACTTTTAAACCAATGACCAACCCCAGTTGCGTGTCAAGAGATGCAGCCTTTCGGACATATGTACTCCGGCGACACGATACAAGACTACACCTCCACCATATGAGTGAAATAACTATAAGTAAAGCGTTAAACACCACGAAAACACATCATTCGTTTTATAACTTTAACATTCATTTCGTTGAAACAGCTAGCCTTTAACACTCACCTTTCCTTTAAAAGGAATGCCTGGTTTGAAATGATGTCTTGTGTCTGCAGAGAATACCACATCAACCAGCTGCTTGTTCACTACGCATGTGCCATCGGTGACCTTGACAGACTTCCCATCGAGGGTCACGACCTTGGCTTCAATGTGTAAATGACCTCTGAAATGCTCACCCACCTCATTTCGTATTAATTCACTCACACAAACATTAAATTTTGCAACACCATCTATCTGAAATAGCGAAATGATAGCTCTACACATGAATATTTTCAATAAACGAAAACTCAAACAAAGCAATAAAACAAGTCAAACCATGTCCGCTAATTTACATTTTTAAAGTGGCTTTTAGAAGTGGGAAGCACGTATATGACGGAAAAACGTCATATTGATAACAACTTCTTTGTCTATTTGATCTCACCATAGAATCAGATAGAAATGTAGCAGACTCTATCCACTACACTAAGAAGTTGTTATTCATGCTAAATCTTTCCATCAAAAATCGGATAATTGAGACTTTACAAACCGCCATATAGACCTCTGACCAATAATTTTAATTCTGACGTAATCACTCAGCACTATAGTCGACCGTGACATGCTTACCGGCATACTAAACTCCGAGGTCTTCCCTTGGTAGTCACTGTAGTAGCCAAACCCCTTTAACGTGACTGCAGCCGTCAGACGACCGTGAACGAATTGCTGGTAAACATACCTGTGGAAACATACATGCAATAGTATTTGTTTGTTGTAATTTATTACAATTTTATTGTTAGATTATGATTTAAAGTCGTACTTAAGGTTAGTTCACTCAACTGATGTGGTGCCAGCCGTCAACGTCAACGTCAATTGCAACAAGAACGGTCAAGACAATGCAACAAAACAGACATAATGCGAATTAGGGTACCAATGACTGATCCACGTTGTGCTGCCCCAGGGCCCATATTCATAAAGCTACTTAAGTATTTCTTAAAGTTAAGAAATACTTTTCTAAATTTTAGTCTTTTATTTTCCATTGAATATAATTTAACTGGAAAAAGAAAAGTTCCAATTATTAAAATTTCACTTGTAATTATTCAATTCACACCAAAAAAGTTAAGAAATCTAGAATTTATGCATGGAAAATAATGTTAGAAAAATTGGCTAAATTGTTCTCAACTTTAAGAAATACTTAAGTAGATTTATGAATAGGGACCCTGTGCAATTTGAAGCGCTCTCCAGCTGCACACATACTTGACTACAGAGACTTACAAAAGCCAATTCTCAGCATTCTCTACAATGGTTTAAGATTATTGTGTATTGCACAGAACTCGGTTAAACCAACGGTTATAATTTGTGATAAAAGCCGCTTGCTTGAATGGGAATATCAGCTAAATACTAAGTTAAATGACGACTTGATAGCCCAAGGGATGAAAAAACCCACCCCCGACGTAACTGAAAACAAACAATAGCCTGATTTATGGCACACAAGGTGAGGTAGTTTGTGATAACCATGAAGTCGCATGCCATACCAATCTTATACGAATAACACACAATACATCGGTATTTTCAAGCTCACCTGGCAGTTACAGCTACTTCCTGACATGCGTTCCAATCCCTGATGTATGACGGTGGTAGAATGTCCACGGAAAACCGTGGTAAGACTATATCATAAAAGAGATAATGTTACGGTTGAAGATGTGTGATAAGGACCTTGTTATTAACTGATTTATATTTGAAAAAATCCCAGAGACTGAACCCGCAATATATACCAGGATTTAGAAAAGATACAAAATCCAGCTATCTTTTATCAACTTTAATCGGTGAGGAAAAAGTAAGAAATAAATCAGAAAACCAACTAACAGTGAGATTATACCTAAAGCGAAACCCTAATTATAAAATACATCTTTCTAATATATCACTTGCAGTTATCTTGCTTATCAATGCGCTAAAAGTCAATTATATTCTTGATTTACAAACAGGAAAAACTTTATTTTTCTCTGTAAATTTGAAATCAGCAGATAAAATCGAAAAAAACCGAAGTGAGATTTCTTTAAAGTAGCAAAAATCGAATGATTACCATATGTTTCCACAGAAAAGGTCTTGTTGTATTGGTGACCTTCAAACTCCGACCTAATGACCCATTTCCCAAGAATAGGTTGGGAAGAAAGCGGCAGCTCGATTTCATAGACACCTGTTAATGATATAAAGAACATAAGTATTTGAATTGATTTATTACATACAATTTTTGGATTTATTGGAAGAATTATAGCAGAAATACCGTAGCGTTCGCTTAAGTCAAAAGGTTAGGAAGATTCTCGCAGCGTAGCTAATACCAAACTGCCTCAAATGGACTTACCTAAACATACATCGTTAAGTTTCTTCCATCGGGCAACTCGTGTTCCTCTACCATCCTGTAAAGGAGTCAGACAGAGAAATAAAGATTGACCAAAACAAATGACGATGCCAATATATCTTGACACAAATATCCATCAAACAATAATAAAGACCCTTAGGAAAATATATCTATTTTTTGTGTATTGTTGTATCAATATTGGGAGTTTTCTTTAACATTTTCTAGAAATGATTAAAGAAAAGGTCCCCAAAAAATTTAAATACTGTAGTTATTCCTGTTGTAGTTTTTGAAGGTGCGTGATAAAGAGTGTTCTGTGTGTATAAGAATTGACAGTGACGACTAACACGCCTATATGAAGATAGCTAAATGTACACTCTCGGGCACATGGTGCTTGAGTAGATAGTGCTAAAAACATAAAATGACGGCGACCGAGAAATTAAAACCATTTTGCAATTCTCATTTTATGTATAATACCAGACAAGTGGATACAAACTATGACTTCACCGTGTATGGTTCTTTGAGGGTTCTTTCGAAAAGACGGAACCATATGTATGGAACCATGACGGCAAGAACGGTTCTTTAGAAAAGATGAAACCAGCTGAAGGGAACCATTACGACAACAACGGTTCTTTAGAAAAGATGAAACCAGCTGAAGGGAACCATTACGACAACAACGGTTCTTTGATATAATAAGAAAGGGATAAATACTTGGAAGAGTTACTATGAGGGTTCCATATAGAACCATAAAGGATTTCACAAGATCCATGACTGAAGAACCTTACAGGCTTTAATTAGAGCCATATTTTACTAAGAGTGTACTCAAACCCATGTTTCTAATGTGAGATATTGACAATTTGACGATTGAGCTACTGAGAATCCAGCTACAATCGATGGCTGGTTATCTGCAGAGTGTTTTCCCAGTACGATATCTGGTGTTATTTTATTAACGTTTAACTCTGTCCTGAAGAGTCCGTCAGTAGTGTTCTGGCTATAGTATTTATGTTCGAGACAGGCGAGCATATGTAAATCAAATGTTACCGGATGTGAAACCATGACAACTTATAATCCCATACACGTGAATTGTTACAGACTAGTGTTTCACACCTTGTTCATGGTGGCTGACAGTGTATGGAAAGAATAACTTGCTAGATTAGGTCAACCATAAAACACAAAGTTTTGGGCAATTTAACAAACTTCAAATTGGTTGCTTTAATGCTACTGCTAATTCGTACGTTATACATACTAAATAAACATATACATAACTGAGCAAACGAGACCAGACCTTCAGGGAATAAATCACTTAAGAAACAGTGATATGGTCACATGGGTTTATGCCATATCTGAATCCCAAAGATTGAAAACTTCACATATCAAATATTTGACAAATAAAACGGACGAGTACAAGAATTGAACAGCTTACCTCTACATACAGCGTGAAATCTTTTTTAACAGGTTTTAGATCGATATTTGTGGTCATAACTGTGATCAAGACTGAAAGTAAGATAACATGGTACAGAACGAATTGAAGCCTGATAAGATTCCATTTACAAAACCTTTATGTTTTAGGGGATGACACTTCCTGATTTTATAGAGTTTATGTAGGTTAATAAACATAAGGTCTGGAAACCGCGTTTAGTATTCGGGCAGTCAGTTGATGATTCCTAAAATAACGAAATTATTCAGATTAGTTGGTTTATACAGGAAAAAGGCACTATAAGATCTGACAAGGTCAAGTAACCTTGTTTTTGTTTAACAAAGACACGTTGTTGTCGTTGTACACTGCATTCCCATATTTACAAATTATTCAAGTGATGGTTTTATTTCACAATATGTAGATGATAGGTAAACAGGTAGCGATGATATATTTGAACACTTCTCCGATCATTAAATTGTCTATAGAAAAGAAAAATTTGTATCCGTTAGCAATAGCTTTGTATCATATCATATATTTACTATGAAATGTAAATTAAATATTAAGACAACCAAAGGCCAGGTGCATATTAGAAAACGAACGATATTTGATCAAATAAAAATCAAACCTCGACCGCAGAGACAAGCATTGTCTGTGAACGAAAAACACTCATTATTGCATACATGAGAAATAAAAGGAAACTTCAGTTTATATGAAAACATATTTTATACCGTTTTAAATTAAAAGTTCTAGAATAGCTACCTGTTTGTCCCGGCTTGTAAATTGGTTTATCTGTATCAATGAACAATACCGATCCTCTCTCTTCAATAAGCACGGAACTGGTGTTAAAGAAAGAGTACTCTCCCTTGACTGTGGACAGACAGTTCCCACATACTTTTAACTGTGCGAGGCCTTTGCTGTGTTCCGGTACCTAAAAGAAGAAATAAATGCAAACAAAACCCCACAGAAACAAATACAAAATGATGATAATAGTATTAAATAGAACAACAATTAACCAATGTCAGTCCCTGTGGACTTTTTGTCGAAAATTGGAAGGAATCCAACATACATGTATATTGTTACTATATACCACTTCTATTCCAAAAACAATGGTAACAATAAATGAGACAAGACAAATCGTCACAAAATTCATGTCAAAAGATTCGAAATTTAACAGAGGATGAAACGTGAAGTAGTAGTGATTCAATCGAAAGGCTTTTAGTCAAAGATAAACAACACACATAATTGTACTTTATTTCACCGAATCACTCAGTCAATTAAAATAATCTCCTTCTTTCAGTGAGAAAAAGTAGTTCCTGGGCTTAACGAAAGAGATAGAGATTTGATCTAGAATGCATCTGGGACCAAACCATTTTTGTGAAAGGGCTAATGTAGCAAATTTTTTGTAGGATACACCGTCGTCATGTAAATGAAATTCCCTTCGGAATGGCATTAAATATACACCAATTAATCAATACATTAAACTGGTATCATAACGATAATACTGGTGGATCAAGGGTTGCCAAGTAATTCTACGATCATATAGTTTGGAGTGCAACAGCTTACCTCTAAAATTAGAGATCCCTTTCCTAAAAATAACAGAAAAACATAAATCGCATTTTCATTAAAGTTAATGTATCATAGAAACGAGATCGACTTTTTTATATCAATATAGTCGTCAAATTATAGACGTATGACTCATGACAGTTTTCTTATAATGATCCAGATATCTATGTTTTTAATTCATTAGATTCGTTTCATTGTATGTTATGTTATTTAGCAGTATTATAAACTAATGTTCCATGATCATTAGTCAGATGGTTTAACATGGCTTTAAGCACGACATTGTACGACCAGTTACATTTAATGTTATATAATAATGACAAATATTATAAATAAGTCAATCTTCAAATACACACAAAAAATACCAAATATTTCTCTTCCGATTTGAGCAATGACATCTCCTTGCTGTGTGACTAACTTTGACTCGACCGTTATGGGGGTGGAAGGATGGAGGATTGTAACGCTGATGAGCTCCCGAACTCCGGGACGGAAAACAGCAGGGGCGACGATTAGATAGCCACTGTTAAGAGATAAGTGAAAGAGGAAGTTAATTCAATATAGATACTACCAACGCACATGACATAGAGAACAAATACAACGCAAACCAACATCCTAATCATTCACAACTCAAATATCCCCACAACGCTCTGTTACCGGTACTTGTTTTCGCCGTCCCAGAAAGTTCATTAACTATTAGTTAATTGACTTCTGTCATTACAAATGTGCATGCACAAACATGCCGCAGAATGGTCACGAGTGGTACATTGTGGTATTGAAACATGACAATTTTAAGAGTTTAATAAGCATATACCTACATTTTTATTAAAAAAATTATAACACCTTGAACAGAAAAATAAAAAAAAAGACCTGTGAGCGTTTTACCCGCCGTTTCAAAAGTACTGGAAAAATGTCTAGCAGAACAGCTTCAGAATTATTTTGAAGTTTTATTTTCAAATCGTTTATCAGCATACCAAGAAGGTCGTGGTTTTAACACTACATTGATTCGTTGTGTTGAAGATTGGAAGAGAGAACTGGACAAGGGACAGGTTGGTGAGCTGTACTCATGTACCTTTCCAAGGCCTTTGATTCACTCCCCCATGACTTACTCGTAGCTAAATGTCTCGCTTATGGGGTCACTGAGAAGTCATGTGAACTAATAGGCAACTATTTATCAGATCGCCAGCAGCGGGTTAAAATCTCATACTCTTATAGTGATTGGCGTAATCTTTCAATGGGCATGCCCCAAGGCTCGTTAGTTGGGCCATTGTTTTTCAACATTTTCATTAATGACATTTTTCTTTCATTGTGCCCTTGTCTGTATAATTACGCGGACTATAACACCATAAGCGCGAGTGACACTAGCGTCGAGAAAGTAATAAATGTATTAGAAAGGAAAACGTTAGAGGCTATTAATGGTTTGATGACAATTATCTGTCTGCGAACCCGAGTAAATTTCAGGGCATTTTAATTGGGGATAAAAACTGGCACGATTATTTCGTAAATATCGGCAATATTCATATTGATATGTGCGATAAAGTTAAACTTCTGGGTGTTAACTTTGATGTGAAATTAAGTTTTGATGAGCATATCTCGGTTCTATGTACAAAAGCTGCCAGACAGATAAATGTACTCAAATGTTTGTCTAAATTTCTAGACTATCAAAATTAACTTCTCATATATAAATATTTTATATTGTCCAACTTTACGTACTGTACCTCAGTCTGGACTTTCTGTTCAAAGTCTTTAATGATTTCACCTCGTTTGTCCATAGCCTTACGCATGACCGGACATATTTAAAGTTTCCAAATTTGTATTTCTGTCACTCGAAAACTTAGAGTTATCTGCTCTTCACCCCGAGTATACACGAGCAGATTTGTCATTTGAATGTTTCACATTATTAAACATAATAACGTTAATTTATAGCAAACTTTTAATTGAATTAATATTTATATTTATGTAATGTGTTGCATATTCTTAAAACATTATGATGCTCTTACAAACTTTTAAACAATATTTTAAAATAATTTTACGAGGTATTTCATGTTTGTGAGAGTACATTGTTATTTCTTCTTTGTCTTGGTGTATTGTTATCGTCGGCACAAGTAGCCACATGTGTAAAGTGTCGTGTTTTTCAATTAACACATACCTTTCCAAATTGATAGTTCTTCCAAATCAATAATTAATCTTCCTTTTGTTTTTACCTCTGTAAAAAATAGGGATGTAACGATACATCTATGTATCAGTGTATCACGATATCTTTGCTGACGATTCGTTACGATAGTCCTGTATGGGGATAAAGGCCGTGATATCCGGATACTTGAGTTTGATTCCTGTAGGAGGCATTACAAAATGTCGTTCCCTACATTATAAATTATATTTTACATGAATCCTCTAATGACTATTTCACCGAACAATCAATAAACTAAAAAAAACAACAATCAGTTTTAATATGCCAATAATAACTGGGAAGTTGTTTTTATACTTGCAAAGCCTGAATCAAGAATGTACAGTATCGCGATACGTATCGTATCGTGAGGCCAATATCAAGATAGGTGGCATGAGTATATCGTTACGTCCTTAGTAAAAACAGATACATAGATAACTTTAACAATTTACTAAAAAAAATAAAGTATAAATAAGTGTTTGAGATGAGTATATGCACAACATTGTGTATCGTTGTGGCTTTAATGTTAAGTTATTGTATCTGATAGTTCATAATTTTAGTTTTGGAGCAAACTTTTCTGATGTGGCCGGCCAGTGGCTAAAGCAGAGATAAATTTAGCTACTCAGATAACAGCCAGATCCATCTTTCTCGTCGAGTTACAATATAATAATGTATGAAAGACGGTTGCGGCAAGTCGCAGCTCCTATAATGTCATGTTTTTTATTTTACTACAAAACGCGAGACAAGAGATTACGAGATCCCGACATAGTTGCTGTTTGTCGCAAATTTGTGTACATTATAGTGTCTCTTCCCTTGAGAAAGCACTCCAGACGCGACACGGGAACACGAGATTAAATAGTGAAAGCGCAAATCTTAATCCTATTCTCTCTTCTAAGTCTCGCATTTTCGCAGTCTCGTTCCGCGTTTTCTTTATCACGAGGGAAAAGACCGCGTGGTTATATTAAAGCTTTTATTATCTTGTCTTTTATAACGTTAATATCGCATTCCCGGTAATCTCTACTGTCGTGTTAGCTGGTCTAACTAACACGAAATTAGAGTCACGAGAACGCGACTTTAACGTGATTCTCGCGTTCTCGTAATCTCTAGTGTGGTGTTTAGCTGGTATACGCAGTAAATAGAGCTTGGCTATATCTATGCATGACAATACTATAAACTATGCATTGTGTGTTTACTTATTATTTGAAGTGTCCTAAAGACACGAAACAGGTGACAGAAACATTGTTAAACAACCAAAACAGTACCGGTATCTACAATAAACATTTGCACATGTGATTCGATTCATTGATCGCTACAGATTTTTACTGGAAAATGTAAATATAAATGGTTGTGTTGTTGTTTGAAAATCGATGTTATCGATGTTGTGGTAGACAGTATGGTGTTAGACCTGTGATAACAATATACAGGGATATGTAGCTCGGCCTAATCCAGGCCCAATCCACATAAAATCAGGTACTCGGTATTGTTCTCATTCGTCCTTTTCCGTAAAGATTCCGGAAAACTGGAATTTGACAGCTGTCAATGCGCATGTGCTTTACTATGGTTTTATATATTCAAAGTTTCAACAATAACAAAACATAAAATAGCATTCCTTTTTGACAAAATAAAACAAAAGATGGACGATAATGTTTTTTTGAATATTCTTGGTGCCCATTTTCCGTTGATGCACGTGCTCATTTGACTTAAAGGTTAATTCAGCCCTGCTCAACACTGAAAAGCAAAAATACCAACGAGGGATTTATTTTCCAACAGTCTGTAGACCAAGAAAGTCACTTTGAGCACCGTTCCTTGAGATTTATAAATTTTGTTTTGACAACTTTATATAAGTCTTCATTAAAAGCTTATCTATGCACAGAAATACCAAGTTTATTTTATAGTACATCGCAAAACTGCATGTACCCCCACGCACACACACACACACACACACACACATATAGACGATTTTCCGCGGTCAATGAAACACCGTTTTTAAAGAGAGACACTGTAGTAATTCATTTAAATCAAAAAACAAATGACAGAAATGGCTTAAGCGTCAAATGGTATTTTCAAATAACATCGTATTACCACCTTTGTAGTGGGGAAGATTCCACGTTTCACTTATGTTGTTAATAAAGAAAAAGCGTAGGTTAAGAAAAAGGAGAAATTGGCACAACGGTAGCATGTAGTACTGGGTACGTTATTTTCGAAAGCTTATTAACGTTTTTGTTGCCAGTCGTCTAACTCTAGGAATGTTTGCTTCCGAGAGGATGCCAATTTCCTCAGTGTTAACTAATGGGTCTTTGTGATAGCTTTACCAACACTAAGCGCGCGTGCTTATTTGCTGTTTTGTAAAGACCGCGTTTTTTATGAAACATAGAACAATAATATACACAATCACTAGTTCTCCGCACGACCCCATTGTAATATACAGATCAAATAATCTCGTTCGTCGAGACTTTATCTCTAACGTAATGGCCGGACAATGCAGTTGAGATTAAGACTGTGTGTAGTTTAACAGCTGACGTAATTGTCGCGGAACTACTTAATACTAGCGAAAGAAGAAGGGAGTTTGAAAAGGACGAGTGATACGTTTAGATACAGGGCGATTTTGTTTTAGTTCCTCTTCCACTTATAGCTCTCCGATTGAATCGCTGATACTCGTTATATTTTGTTTTGTTAAATTTTGAGTACCTAAGGTTAATTGTGTGACAATGTTCTTCCCAACCCAGTGAAACTAATATTACACCAGCAGCAGAAATTTCGCCATCAAACGAGTAAGTGATTTCATAGACTCATCCGCTTCCGGTCGATGATAAACACTAGGGCTATTTCTCCGAAGGCAATTGGAGATTATAGCCATGTAAACAAAGTAGTTGTGGGCCGGTACCAAATCGATGTGGCGTATTGAAAAGGTAATTAGAGAAGCACGAAAAGAAAGGTAGATAAAACATAGTTATGGAATAAATAAATTTAGAGTTATATATGGTATAATTTTAACAATCTGACAACCCTGTCATCAGCTACAAAACATGTGGAAATATGTGGGTGCGTCAGTACTCACCCATTACAAAACTGTAATGTACTTATATCATGTAACAGTGCAATAGAGAACTTGGCACAGACTTGGCTTATCTTTAGACAATTATCTGAAACGCTTGGCTTGTCAGCTAGGGCCAGTTGATTCTCAGTCATGATAATCCTTATTTGTATTCTCTCGGCGGGATGCTGAAAATAGTGCAGCAATAAAATACTACAGTAAATATACCGTACACAATGTTTTCTGTATTTGTTATAAAGTGATATGAACATTGTTTAATGTTCGGAGTACCTCATATACAGTGTAGACTGAGGTGAAGAGAAAAAAAAAAGAAAGAAAGAAAAGTGAAAATAAATGACTGAGTAAATGAAAGAATGAATTAAAAAAAGAAGAGAAGAACGAAATAATGAGAGAAAAAAGCATAAAACAAACAAACAAACAAATAATAAAACAGATTTATAAATAAAATAAGGGCACTGAATCGCAAAGTATACAAAAGAAACGGAACATACTGAACGAATATGCAGAACAGCTATCGAAGATGGGCTGTCATTCTAAATTACCGGTAAATTTTCACTAAACATGTTTGTTGTTAGATGATATGTAGCTACTTTCTGTGTCATTTTGACCTGGATGCCAATAAACCTAACTCAATGTAACTAAACAACCGAGTAATAAATAGTTTTCTGTCTGTTTCACTTTTGTGTCGATTAGCAACTGCGGCAGGTTGAAAACAGATCGTTTCCTCTATCTACGCTCACGTCAATGGTGTACGGTTTGTTGTAAAAAAAAAGCATGTACTCAGGAAAACGTACTGTAAGTCTATAAGTTCCACATCGTCTGGACATATTTAAGATAAACTGTTATAATATGGTGGTTGTCTTGCCATCCACCCCCACCCCCTCTCGTTAACAGCATATACACAAACACCCCCACCAACCGTATGAATAGATAATACAAAACAAACGCCCTTTTCATAGGGGTTTAGCCAAAAATCAAAAGTATGGTGTCCACATTTTGTCATTTTGATTCACTTTTTAAGAAACTGAGTGTCCAATTTTTACAGTTTCTCTATCTCCTGCATGTTAAAGTTCTTAAAACAAGGTGTCCTAATGAGGCGATATATCAATTCTTGGTGTCTAAAGGACGGGCGAACAGCCCTCTGCCTAAGCCTTTTCTCCCACACCCGTTACTTAAACACATAGAAAGGCCCTCTGCCTAAGCCTTTTCTCCCACACCCTTTACTTAAACACTTACAGAAAGGCCCTCTGCCCAAGCCCTTTCTCCCACACCCTTTACTTAAACACTAATCGAAATTGAGGAGGCAAATTATGTAAAAAAAGAAAAAAAGAAAAACAGCTTTGTTTTCCACCCCTTCCAAAGTTGTTGTCTTATAACTATATGAGCTGGGCCGGATTAAGACCGGAACATTGTCCAAAGAACTTAAAATATCGTGTTTTTATGTAATTCAAAATATAAACAATGAAAAAAACATCAATTCTCATTTTGTTTTTCAAAATGAAAGAAAACATATAAAAAATGGAAAATAATGTTTATTTTTGTATATTTTTGTGCCCCCTTCCCCCTTGATGCCCTGGGCACGTGCTTATTTTGCTGAATGGTTAATCCAGCCCTGTATGCGATCGTAAAGTACACTACGTTATGACAGGCCGAAACAAAAACGGTCAAATAGAAACTTTGTAATGAGAGTCGTGGTTATTAATACGAAAATAAAACATTTGGATGAGATTTAAGAATTTAGAAACACAAAGAGGAGTGAACAATGCAGTTACCTTAACACTCTATATAAAGTTAAAATGACTATTAATATTTGAATCACCTAGCTAAATTTGTAAAGTTGCTTATTAAATGAGTCGCAGTGTTGGGCGAATTAAAATAAACTTTGCATTAGGTGATATGTTAAACAGAATGAATGAAAAACATATTGCCGGACGCACTCGTTTGATGGTCTTAACGGAATGTTGACCAAATCTATGCCACCTGAACATTAACATCCTATACCTACTCCACGGAATGGTTCTTTAATTTGATTTGAGAAGCCGTCTCGTTATTTTTACATTTCCGTATATTTTATAGCTCTGTGCTACATTTATCCCGAGTGTTCTGGCATCGGTCCAACAACAAGTGCCCGTTGTTTTTATAAATTGCATTTTGTCGGCTGAGGAACGTTCAGTGATGCGTAGATAAACACACACAGACTTTCCAGGAAAATGATGAAGACACAGCCTGCTGTAATAATAACACTAAAATAAACACTTAAATATGTTTCAGTAACAAGTAAGTCTGTTCTGACAGTTTTTCGTTATTTTAACATAATGGTTCGCACTAAGTCTAAATATTCTTTGCTGGACTTTATGTTAACAATGAATATGCCATAACATAACAAAACTGTCTGGGCCTTGGCCACTTCCTTTAAACAACCATATTTCTTATGCATTTGAACGTTTGCTCATTACTGTATAATCTTGCCATGCCACTGCTAACCCAGCGGGCAAAACTAGTGGAAACCACGTGGTAACCATGTGGATTATCCGTGGCATATGCAAATAATTATGACGTGATAATTTACACGAGAATTGTTCACGTCTTTAACACGTGAATTTTACACGAGTTACACACAACAATTTTACACGTCTTTAAAACGTAACCTATCCACGTGATGTGGGCTACACATGGACTTAACACGTCTTTAGCATGTAATATTTCCGCATGACACACACAAGAATTGTGCACGCCTTAATTACCTGACATTTCCACGGGATGTACACAAGTATTGTTCACGTCTTTAACACGGTATGTTTCACGGGATATACGCAAGAATAGTACACTTCTTTAACACGTCATATGTTCACGTCTTAAACACGTCCCGGGTTGAAGCCAGTGCGTCCTCAAAGTTGACCCGCTTTTAATAGAGAAACAGGATGTAGATGTTTTATACTAACATCGACATTGGGTATCTGGGTCAGCGGTTTAAAAAAGTGTTGATGAGTTGAATTAATTCTATGCATGGCGGTTACGTGGTATGGGCTACAGTAAATGAACGAGGCAGATATAAACTCATATTTTGCCAGAGCTTTGACGTTGAAAATGAACCAATGCGTAAATATTTCAAGCAACAACGACTGGTGGAGTCATAAGTGGAAGTCACAACAATCGCTCAGATATAAATAAGCAGCATAACCAAAATGGCTAATGCGCCGTCACCTCATATCGGAACAGTCCCAAGCTGTTAACGACAGATTTAATCTACCAACGGAACATGTGTTACCGAATGTGTATGTATTATGAACCGATCCTGCACGGGCTACGTGCTGGTTATACCTGCATATTAACATGATTAACGCAGGTTCCATTCACGGAAAAAATAACCTATTGGTATTTACATGGTTTTACGTTAGTTACATTTACCAAAAAATAATCACGTGGTAATCACATGATTATATGTCAGTTCCATTCACGTAACATTAATCACGTTGTATTCACATGATTATATGGCAATTCCATTCACGTAACATTAATCACGTTGTATTCACATGATTATATGGCAGTTCCATTCACGTAACATTAATCACGTTGTATTCACATGGCTTTAGTACGGTACCATTCACGTCGATAAAACACGTAGTATTCACATATTTTTTTTTACGGTTGTTCCATTCACGACAAACTAACCATATGGTATTAAAATGGTTTTTCGTTTGATCTAGCCACAATATATTAACCATGTACGTGGTATTCATGTGGTTTTTCTTGTGGCTTCACTATTCCCCAGTAGACATGTACCACCAATTAACCACGTGATTTTGGTGACGTGTGCCCGCTCGAAAAATCTTTCTCAAACCGCTATTGAGTTATTATAAATTTACTGTCTTAGATCAACAACTTTGGTGAAATTGTATTAAAACGATTTGTGCTAATGGCACCTCGCACCAACCACCGTGTCAAAAACAAGAGTTATCTTCTTTAGCTGAAGGGCTTCCTAAGAAAAGGTTGACCTTTAAACGAGAATAAAGTTTCTGATAATTAATTGGTTAATGTTCTCGCTTGATGACACAAAGTGGTTAAAAAAAAGCAAGCATAACTTGTTGATTCGTGCATGTAGCGTCAGATTTTTAGTCGGTGGCCGTGGAAAGGGGATAATAGCTATTTCTACAAGGGATTCAGCGTCAATTGGGTTTAGCACCTTCGCTTACAACATTTACTTGTTCCAAAATCTGAACGAGCATACCCCGAACATGTGCCGAGCTCTCTGTCTCTGTCTAGTCGATGGAAGTAAAGCGAGAATATGAAGTTTGTGCGAGGGCGGCAGAAATTCGAAAAAAATATTTTACACATTAGTTTTTGTTAGATGTTGTGAGCTACTGTCCACTGCATTATCTCATGAACAATAAATAATACACACAATGGTTGCACATCGATAACGAAGATATCACATGAGAGTTTAAATGAGTTTCTTCCCAGTGTATCGCCAAAATCCCGCACTACAAATGTATCCCCTATCTCAACATTTGTTTTGTATAAAAGCATAAGTATCAATTTAACTACGAGTGGTGGGAGGGAACTTCTTGTTGCCCTTATGCTCTCAGAGAACAGGTAACTTGAAGTCGATCTGTGATGTACTAGTATCTGTATTATGTCCTGGGTTAGCCTTATATTTAAGTTAGACCTACATGTTAGATGTGTAACATCAGGCTAGTCTTGCGATGTTCGTGTATTTGTCCTGTCTTGTCTTTGTTCGTTGCCAGTTGCGTAACGAAGGGTTTCCTTCACTTGCTTGGCTTGGACGCCGCTAAGTTACTTAAGTGAAATACTCCTAAGTACGGCGTTAAACCCCAATGAAAAGTACAAACAAATCAATTAAACAACCAGTGTTAATGTGCTGCAAGGAAGAATAATTTCAATACAAAGATACTTACTCGTTACAATCTGCTAATCTGGGCAGTATAATAACAGTAAACAAAATACCGGTAGTCCAAGGTAACATTTTGGTTTTGATGTAGGTAATGGTTAAATCAAGGTCGACTGCTTTTCAATTCCAGTGTATCACAGTTTTCGTTCAGCGATGAATCTTAATTCTGGAGCTATTTTCTTACTATATGGTAACCAAAACAGTTGTCTCCAAATCACGATATATATTTGGCAACACAAATATCAGAACATAAGTTAACTTTTCTCCTGAGTTAAACATTCACAATGTCAGAATTCCACTGTTGTTCTTTTCACTGTCTTCTCAGTATATGTTTGTACTGATGATACATCTAAGAATAATTTAAATATCCTTTATATGAAACACTGGAGCCAGCATGCTCCCTTGCATGACCGCATTAAGACAATATACAAAAAAAACCCACATAAAATCCATGGAATGCTGGAATCTGAATGCCACTATAATCTGCATATGCGTGGTACTATCCAATAATGAAATTGTCGATGTGACGGCGCCAGAGAACGATAAATGCGATCGAATAAACAAAATATCACAATACTGTTGGAGCGTTACATATTTCTCTTAAACATCAGTATCCAGGGCAGGCTACAAATTGTGCACAAAGTATTAAAATATAAAGCGCCGTTTTCATCCGATAAGCGTTTTGTTTAACTTCTTCAGAGCACCGCCATACATATAGCATATAACGTACTTACTCTTGAATCGTCTATCCATTCATCTTCGCATGGAGAAAACATCACTTTTCACAGTTTCAGCTGTGTGGCGTTTATCGGTTAAGTTTGAACTTGCCTTGAAGTATAAGTGGTATGATGATTGTATATAAGGCATGTTTGCGTTCCGTTTAAATCAAGAATGTCTTGGATGCCAAGAATCAGCTATGTTCAACGAGAAACAGACATCGTTATGAATAGCTGTATATTTCAACGCTTTGTTGCTTATATTTAATAGGCTGTTTGAGAACAGGTGCCTGTCAAAGAAAGCACGCAGCGGTCTCTTAGCAGCACGTGACTTCATTCTGAGCCACGTGCTTTCTCGTGTCGATGTCTGTGATCTGATCTGACAGCAATGAAATCGAAATTTACTCATCTTAAGTTGTAAACAATTGTCAGGATTGATTTGTAAGTAGCTCGTTGACACCGTGTATGTTTCAATACGGCAGATGTCTCATTTGTTTATTCCGCTGTCTGCTGGAAATCTGTTTTGTGTCGGAGACGATTCTGTCTGCCCATCAAACTACAACAAAACAGTGTCTAGCAGATGTTGATACATTCCACCTGGTCTACTGTGTTAACATAGACACAACACAATGAACGGAACGCGAGAGCTCGAGGAGTAGGAAAGAAATATAGAAAAACTCAACGAGAGTACGAGCCTACCTATATTGTTCATTTGGTCGAGCAGTATAATGGACTGCGATATGGAATCCATTAGTTCCACGAGAAAATTTAGCAGTGTTCACAATTATTGGAATTTCGAAAATAAGTTAACTTTCGTTTTTGGAAATGTTTGTTAGTCTTTATTGATTGAAAATTATACTAACTCTTTCAGAGTGACAATACTGTACAATGCCAAAATAAATGAGCCCAGTTTCCTGTAATTCAAGATGACGACGCCTTAACATGTGGCGATACGTGGAAAGACGTACGAGCCAGATTAGTTTAGATAATAGAGCAGTGCACCATCCCCAATACACGTTGATACAACCGCAGCCACCTTGCGGTATACCATTCTAGCGCATCACTTCATTCATGTCTAATGATGATCTACGCAATCAACAAAATTTGTTTATGCAGCCATTCTATGTAGACAGTTTTACAAGCATAGCAACCAAACACTTCCACCCTGTCTGATTACCCACCGGAATCACTGACACGTGCGTCTTTCTCCAGACACTCAGTGTTAGTTTCCTGCAATCGACAATCTGGCGGACACGTTTACGAATAAGTAATTACAGTAACACCTGCGACTAGGGCAGTCTGCTTTCACTTTTTTCCCTGAGGGGATGAAAAGTCATTTGGAACAAGTAGAAAGTAACTAAAATTCGCCATTACACCCCTCCCTTTGTCTTAAGTAGAGATAATTTCCAAGTAATAAACTATAACATCCCATATTATCCTACGTGATATAGAAGTATTTTCAAAGAAGGGTCTATCTGAATAGCATAAGTAGCGCGTCATGTTGGTGCCACCTCTCCAGTATAATATAATCTATCTGCTGCGGTGTCCTAAATTTTATTAATCTTATTATTTGTTGCACTTTTTCATGTCGCTGCATTTTTAAGTGCATAATTATGAATTATTGTCTATTTCCTGTGGCGTATTGAACTTAAAACATCTTATCTAATGACCCTTTCTGATTTCTTTCTGAAAACTTGTATATTATTATCTATTTCCCGTGACGCCCGAATCTGTCAAATTATAAAGTGCCTTTTGTTTAATTGTACTGTCTTGACATTTAAACTGGTCAATTGTTGTATATTGGAAACTTGGCAATTGTTACTGACTTTTTCGGGATATTAAAACTGTAAACTGATATAATAGATTATATTTGTTGTGGATTATATAACTGTATCATTGGTAAACTTATGTAATTTCTAATTAGCTATTAGCTAATTAGATATTGTTTTGATGTTATGGTGTGACCGTGTGTCAAACATTCAGCTACACTCTGCCAGTAGCGAAAGACTAAGGTAAGTTGAGCTATTCAGCTTGAACACACTACCAGTAGCGGAAGACTGGTGTGAATTGAGCTGCTGAACTTGAATTCTGTACCAATAGAGGAATTATGTAGTCAGTTGAGTTAATCAGCTGGAACTCTGAACCAGCAGTGGAAAACTGGTGTAAGTTGATCTATTCAACTTGAACTCTGAACCAGCAGCGGAAAACTGGTGTAAGTTGAGCTAAACAGCTTTAATTCTGTACCACTAGCGGCAGACTGTGGTCAGTTGAGATAATCAGGTGGAATTATGTACCAGTAGCGGAAGACTCTTAATTTCAGTACCAATAGTGAGTGACTGGGGGTAAGTTGAGCTAATCAGCTTTAAAACTCTACCAGCAGCGGAAGATTTGGTTAAGTTGAACTATCCAGCTTGAACTCCCTATCAGAAGCAGAGAACTGGGATAATTTAGGCTATTTCATATCGAACATTCTAACAGGAGCGGACGACTCGGGTAAGTTGAGCAATTCAGCTTGAACCGTGTTAGTCTATTCTCACAGTGTTTATGATTTTACTCTGTAAGCTGATATACAGTAAATACTAATAGAAACAATAATTATTTCTTACGTATTTAATGCTTACGGTGTGGTTCGTCAGTATAAGGCTGTTAGAGCATACAGGTTACATCTTAATGGCAGGAGGAACACTACAGACCAACCGTAAAATTAATTGCATCATACTACACTGACCCTAAATAAATAAATCCAACTAATAAATAAAAGGTAGCCAGTTTTTATAATATTAAAAAGTAAATAAATGGATAAATCAATAAATTTAACAGAAGCGTATGAAGAAAAGGTAAAATAATTGCAATGGCTTACTGTTTATTGACTTTACGGTTTAGATTAATAAACATATGACGATGCCGATAGTTTCAATGACAGAATGTATTCATCTGTATGTGAAACCCATGTTTAAATCGGTATAGAATTAAAAATATATTAAATAATGTTGACAATTTATCAAGATCTTACGATATGATTATTCACCCATGTTTGGATCATATTTGGTGCAACAGATAAATCACAATTTGCAATTTTTGCAAGATCTGGCCATGTGCATATGTATCCCATGTTTCGATTAGCTTTGGAGTGTCAACAATTGAACAGGATGTGCCCTTATTTGTTTGGAGCCAAATTTTGTTCAAGAGTAAAATCATCAGGAGTCATGTTGCAGAAAAATAGCTATTACAAAAAGAACCTACAATTTGGTTAATGATCATATTTTGAACGGACCAATGCTTTAAAACATCTTCAGCAAAATACAGCACATTGTCGTTAGTAATCGTCAACACTACGAGGTCTACCTCAATATTTGCTCTCTTCATGTTCCATGACAGAATACTATCCTTAAATGTACCTTAAACCTATCTTTAAAGTAATCTTAAAGCAAACCCTAAAACCAACCTAAACCTAA
>JAQQZZ010156235.1:0-12302 GCA_030265115.1 Mopalia vespertina | reverse complement strand
ACGTTGAACAGTGGAGGGAAAGCATGCAAGAGGCGTATGCGCTGGCATCGAAAAACGCTGGTTCAAATTCGAAACTTGGTAAACGGCTGTATGATAAGAAAGTACGCACTTCTGTCCTACAGCCAGGGGATCGCGTGCTAGTAAGAAATCTTAAGGAAAGGGGTGGTCCTGGTAAGCTCCGCTCGCACTGGGAAGCGGAAATTCATGTTGTGGTTGAACACCTCTCAGAGGATGGTCCGGTTTATCGAATAAAACCTGAACGCGGAGCAGGTCGATCAAGGGTCATACATCGCAACCTTCTTTTGCCTTGTCAGTATTTACCTATCGATAACATCAAACCAGAACCTAGACGTCCAGCGAGAAGGGCATCGGAAGCAAAAATTTCTAACCACAAGGACAAGATACCTCTTTTAAGTTCTTCTGAATCGTCGTCCTCTGGTGATGATTGGCTAGAGGTCAATCAGTCGAGTTTGAATCCTCAAGCTCGTGAGTTCGTACCGGAAACACATGTTGAATTGGAATCCGAGGATACCAATGCGGATAGCCGTCCCCGCCGTCATGTCAAAGCACCAACCCGATTGACTTACGACCAGTTGGGCGATCCTCGAATACTACACCAAATTAATGTACAAGTGGGAAAGGGACAAAACAACCAAGAAGTGTGGGTCTAATGTTGGTTATGGAAGTGGGGGACATGTTTTTTGCAAGATTTATTGCAACTTTTGCTGATGTTTGTAAGTAATAAAGTCCTCTGGGAATCATCGTAAATGTTAGGGACAACATTTGCCGTAGAGGGGGTGAGTGTAGGGTATAGTATAGAGTGGACATGGTTTAAGTCACGGTTTAAGGGTGTAACTCAGCAGATCAAACTGACAATATACGTGTTCGGCATGAGTTGTCTGTTCTTGATCTGTATTCCGTGGAGCAATAAAACTTGTCACTGAACTTCCTGCGTTTCTCCTTCTATTCCCAGGTAAAGTAATGCTTAAATATCCTAGTAACATGCAAACGCAAAGCATGAGTGACTAAATACTTGATTGGTGACTTAGTTCTAATGTTATAAAAGTTTTGATTCAGATGAAACACTTTTCTAACTGGCGATGCAGACGCAAGTATTTTGGGTTATTCAGTGCGCAATTTTCGTTTCAAGTGAGTTCTTCGATTTATCACGCTCTTTGCTCAGAGTTATTGTGTTTTGGAATCTTATAGTTAATGCAAAGTATTTTGGAAGTAATTTGTTTCACAAATTACCATTTAGTCACAGATAACGTTAAAATTCATGAATGTAAACACGTTTGCTTGTCAAGTCACGTAGATTATACAGAATGACATGATTTATGTTTGTTGTGGTTACCGAAATTCAGATATGCTACAATACTAAATAAACGTGAGTTAAAATTGATATCATTTTATTAATTATATTTTGTTATTACAAAAACGTAATATTCGCACAGTGATCGTGCAGGTTACTTACTTTAACATGTTGAAGACTTGTTCATTACAAATTATACTTTGTTTGCTACCTGTTGATAATTTGTTAGGCTTAAAGTGACTTGGTGACTAAATCTACCAAAGTATATGCCATTCAACGGGACATGGTGATTTATCATGGTTAATCTAAATAGATGTTATTCTAAAGTAAACATATATAGATATATCTGTAAGCTGTGGGCTGATATGTGCTATGTTTAATAATACGGCATGAGTTGTCTGTTCTTGATCTGTATTCCGTGGAGCAATAAAACTTGTCACTGAACTTCCTGCGTTTCTCCTTCTATTCCCAGGGCTCGTATAACACCGTGTCTAGTAGTCTGGCTTACATAAGGCTATAATTCCTAAGATATGACTAGTCTCTGAGATGGGTGTCTAGCCTAGTACGTAAACTAGGTAACCGCGTGTGTACATAACATGCTTGACAAGACTGTGGTCTTGACGAGTGTCTCTTTATAGGACTATATTATATCGGAGAGAAGACTATAAAGCTTAAAATATCTTAGAAGAAACTGTATTATCTCTGAAATGATTGTCTGCTCTAATCTGGTATATAACATTATGTATGTTTGACAAAATCTCTTAGATAAAACTTTCAGCTGAGGTGAAGAATACACATCTTAATCTATATAAACTGTTTTTTCTTATACAAGATCATATCGTCTGTGAGATGCGAGTCGTGCCTAAGGTGAGAATATTCGATCCTAGATAAGACTATAGGGTCTCTCAGAGAAGACTATATTATATCTTGGAGGACGTGTTGGTAGTGAACATTAGCATCTGCCAGCCTCCAGGGATACCATAGTGATGTCATGAAAAACATCATGTACGCATATTAGAGATACGGAAACCAATGCTGGAAGTATCTGGAGGACGATTTCCAGCAGACCCCCCTGCTCAACTGACTAGTGATGAATTGAGTTACTAGAGATACGTGTACGTCTTAATATATGCAGGTACCCGCAGAGTCGGCTTCCGTATCGCCAACAGCATATTAGATAACTCCGTCAATTGCCATTGGTCACCAAAAGACGGTTAGTACATTATGACACACATATCAACCTTTTATGTTTCATTGGTTCCAGGAAGACAAATAACTTCGAAAAAGCCAATTGTTCAAGACCTCTTAATTGACACAAAGTTGGTGACCCGGTTTCTGCAAATTAACAAATGCTCTAATGGTACCCTTAGGACTTGATCGTTACACTTTAGTTCTAATTGGGCGGACTAGTTACTTGTTAACATATTCCTTTCGGACATATTAACTCCACTAACTAAGATTGATAGCAGTTTAAGGAATGCCGAGAATGGTTAAGTAATCGGTGGATTCCTGGAAATAGATTTACCGTACTCTAACAGTCCAAATACCAAAGAGCTATTAGTAATGAATAGTATAACGCCTATTTAATCTCTGACAAAGCTGCAGTAAGGCATACTTTTTAAATTTGACTTGAAATATGTGCTCAGGTGTTGGTCTGCCATATATGGCAAGCCGTTTTATCACTTCTATCTTTATTATACATATGTTGATTTCTTTTTCAGATATATGAAATTCTTTTTTACATATGTAAAAAAATGAATTTACTTTGCATATGTGAAAAAGAAGTTCACATGTGTAGAAAAGATTTCCACATGACATAAGTGAAATTCTTTTCAACATATGTAAAATAAATGTTTATTTCACATATGTGAATTTTTTTTTCACATATGTGAAATAAACATTTATTTTACATATGTTGAAAATAATTTAACTTATGTCAAAAAAGAATTCAACATATTAAAGACCCTAAATATTAGTCTTTCACTCTTTGATCAGGTGGTATGTAGAACAGCTTTATAAGTAACCTCTTACACATACTCTAAAGCTTTCCTTATTTAGAGGGTTTCAATTTATTTTATATAGAAAATCTCTTGGAATTATCTTTAAACGTTTTACACCGCATGAGATCCTTTAACGACTGTTAACAGAACAAGTCTAGAATCCAGAAAGAAGTTCTACGTGTAAGTATGGTCTTACCTGGGTGTTGACCAGTCGATGTATCGGCTATTCACTTTATGCTTAACTGTCATATTTTCCAGGGTCAAATTTAAAAAAGTATATTTCAGCTTTGTTTTAGTTTAATATAATGATATTGTTTAAATCAAGAGTACAGTGTAAAATTTTAAGTTTTTGCAAGTACAATGTAAAGCATTAATTTCACGCAGTAGAATATATATCATTAAGCTCGTTGAGTTGAATGTGGTTTGAAAACAAAAGAATAGCGTATATAGCTGATCAGATTAATATCGATTATCTTTTTGTCATACTAATCCAGGGTTAGATTAATTATACGTGGTCGTCCGCATGCTGTAATTAACCATTCATCGGACAGTATTCACGTATTAGAAAAGGCGTGTACTTAAGCAATATGTTATTGTGTTCCCCATTAATCATTGCTTTCATACTGTATATGATCGAACCACAAGAATGGTCAGTCATTTTAATAAAGTTTGAGGCGATGGCAAAGTATTGCAAGTCGGAGCTGTCGTGAGTGTTGGTTTAAATATAAGTTTATTGTCAAAATAACAGGACAAAGATTACAGCGTTTCTTCCCATTGCATGTAATACAATACAGTTTTAGATTTCCTTGTGAAGCGGCTTAATACAACGTGTTATGAATAACACAATGATAAACATTTTGTAAATGATTATATAAATGTTATCTTGTGTGATAACTATTACGGAAAAACGCTGTGCTCTGCTTTTGAATGTAATCTACTATGTCATTAATGACTGCGATTAATTAAATATGATTAGTTTAAGACATACTGCATCTGGTAAGTTCAATTGTGATACGTGCATTTAAATGTAATGTCTATATATAATGATGGAATTCTAGTCCATCGTTTCTATGCTTTATATAACCTTATCGCTAGAGATATCCACCTCTACAATTGCATCAATCGTATTCTCGCGAGAGTTTCTATAGTGGACGAGACTAAGACAACTCTCGTACGCTATTCCAGGCCATCGCGCATTAATTCCCGCCAATATTTGGGGCGACATATGCCACAGCCCAGCAAATAAAAGTAATGCAAAACATTATGGCCCGGCTGTATCTTAGAGTCAATGTCTCGACGTAGGAAGTAGAATTGGTTTTATTTTAGAATGCAATTGCATACATCAAGCGAGTTCCCTAGTTATTAAACTATAGTATACGGGGGCGTATAGCACGAGGTGATCCGAACAATAGCGGGGACGCTTTTAAGAGTTTTCCTTCTGGTTTTCCACCGTATCTAATTAAGGCAGAATATGAAGAGTGAAGAATTTGTCGTCATATAAGTGAAATATCCTACTTTAAACCCCAGTCAAACAAACAAATAAACACATTTTAACACGTTTGTGCGAGGAGTGTAAAAATTGGCACACACAACTTGGTGTGTATAAAGCAATCCAATAAATTATCGGTCCAATAGGATTCTGGTGTATTGTTTCACCCAGATAAAATTGATCTTACGTAGAATGTTTTTTTTTATATCTCAGCGAAAACAGGTCGTAATACAGTCGCAATACTTGCGTCTGCTCATTCATCCCAATTCGTTTACATAACAGAACCTGAAAATAATAAACCTTATTCGTATGGAACGTAAAACACATTCACTAACCGATTATAGTTGGCATTTTGCTATTACCGATTCATCGATCTTTTTATGACCTTCCCTTGATCCTAATATTCAGCATGATATTCGCACAAAAATAGTATGGTGTGTTCATGATGTATGATGACAGAATGATTAGCTGGTGTTTTTGCAAGCGAAGACAGCCAACAATCCAATTATTCAACACGACCAGAGTAAAATCTCTGTCTCAAACAGTTGGATTTTGACGATATTCATAGTATTTTCTATAAATAAATCAAGTTGCTATGCATAAATACAGAATGGTGGCTTACATTAACGGATACATACAAACATGACCTTACCGATAAGTTAGTAATTATTAGCCGATACCAGTTCATTATAATAAAGAAATTTCGCTAAAGTACACAATCCACACATCAGCTTAGATGACTAATAATGTTTATCGTGGTATGAAATGTTTTTTCACTTACGTAGAAATGTGCACAGTAGGGGCTTATAAACAATATCCCCCGATCTGAGCTACTGTTAAATTTCTGTAATAGAAAAATCCGGTCGACAGATTGACTAGATGCTGTGCGTTGCATCAAATGTTATTGTTGGTCAGTGAACTATCGGTCATTTCAAATTAAGTTTGAAATATGTAGCTCAAGCCAAAATTGTTTCAAAGATAGAACTACCTTGATTTCTTTTAGCTCGTGATTGGTCTTTTGTATCCTTAAACAGATGTTGGACAACTTCATTGTGTCTTGGTCCACGGCGACATTTGTCGCTGTAAATTGTTTGTTTTGAGCAGAATTGTGAAATAGATGGACTTGTTTTATACGCTTATCTTTACAGGCTTGTAAGCTAAATATACCCCCAGGTCAGTTTTCTGATAGATTTAGTTGAGGACAGTAGCATACCTCTGATAAGATGAGATTTTTCTCTTATTTAGAAATATAGAATACATTTCCCACTATCATCTAGAAAAAATGTTAATTTGTGGAAATAGTTCAAAGAATTACCCAGTGAATATTGTATCTGTTTCGTTTTAATCATCTTACAGATGAGAAATCGTAGCATTTTCTGGTACCAGCTATGATTAAACTTGTCTTTTTTACTCTAAGTTCTAAAGGAGCTCCTCGGTGTAAAACAGACAACTTGCGAATTCCATCCTGCAGTGGATATATTTTTAATCATTCCGATACAGAAATAAAGTATCCCAAACCGCAAAAATGTTCTTCCTGAAGATCATTAACATACAGAGATAAGGAACGAAGACTCGTTAGTAAGTTTGTTAATAATCACTGGTTCTGTACACCAAAAAAAGAATCAGCTTGGCTAAAAACAAGGACATTTAACGAAATAATCCGCAATTCGATAGAACTTAATGCACTAGCTTTTACAGGTACATGCACAAAGAACATTTGCATACTTTAAATAAACTTTATATCATGTAAAAACCAATGTGATGAACATTAAAATTACATTAGGCCACTTCAAGCCGGATATCTTAATCGAAAACACATTTAAGTCGTTCATTATGACCATTCCGTTTGTATGAATAACATCAACACAACCTTGTCCGGCAAACATCGGCAAATCGAGTTTAGAAGCACTCCTTTACGTCCATAAAAACATCAACAATAGCACAAAACCCCCAAATAGTCAAAAGGATAGTTGAACTGCGTCGCATGGACAAAGGTACAGTGTATGTACATGTTTAAATAGTTCGCATACCAACATGGGCAAATCGAGTCTGGATACATTCCATTACATCCATGAAAACATAAATAATAATAATAAAAACAACAGTTGAGATGAAACAGTCAATCGGTAACTCATACCAAAAGATCAACACCTTTCATCGTGCCTTTTGCATCCCGCTGATCTTAAGTAATGGTTAACAGTTTAAGAGGTCACCATATCTGATGCGACGACAAACGAACGACGTCTCTAACATAGATGAGGACAATCCCGTGGCCGTTATATTTAGCCACATGCCACAAATACATTTTCAATGGTGCTACTGATTGGAATTTATCTTTAAATATCGAACCTTAGATAAAATAATTTGACTATGTTCACGCCACATTGGAATACAGCTGAATGTGGCGTAAAACACCAATCCACCAACCAACCATAAACGGCAGTGTTTATAACATTTGGACTCCTATCTCTCTTTCAAACTTTCGTGTTGGGTCCTTTCCTGAGTTCACAATCCGACAAAAGCTTGACGCATGATGATACTTGTACCGACCAAAGCTGCCGAGAGAGAGCATCAACTTCAAAATGTAAACACTGCGGAAGAACAAATTATTTGACAGTCTACATGAATCGAAGTTGATTTAATCAGCAAGTTCAGAAAAAAATTAAATAAGAAGGAAACAGTACTTTTTATTGTGAGAACTATATTCGACAAAACGGATCGAGTGTTGGTCTTATTCCATTTACAAAGGCCGCGTGTGCGACCGAACTGGTTTATTATATGACATGCATCACTTAAATACGCTCAACAATGGTAACAGACCCACAGGAGACATACATACATACATACATACATACATGTACAGGCCTCAATTTACTACGAGCAGACGGCATCTTTGACTTCGTTGGTCGAACCCAAAATATCCTTAGCCGATTGGTTTAGCTTCACAATATTATTGCTGCATCATATTTTTTGCCAACGACAAAATGATTCTTCAATTCGTCACACTATTCGAAGTGGTTATACTTGTTGAAAATGCTTTTTTGTCGTTAAAAAACATCTCCAACTTAAAATTTCACTGAAATATTTGCAGGTTCTTGTCAAAACATAGTCTAGAAACACAAATGCCCAAAATCTATAGAATCAATTGTTATGGAAGACAGCCTTACGCAAAAGATTGATGTTTATACATCAATACAGGTGTATTTTTAAGGGCCTGTAATTCAGGTCATGTGATCTGCGATATTTCCCATTATGTACTCCACTCCCGGGTACCCCAAACAATTGTTCTAGTTCTATCTAGTTTTAACGGAATGATAAAAAAAATGAACATTCTTCCGGCCAGCACTACGCCTGTGCCCAACACCAACACGGCTACAGACGGCGACTGGGTTTGAACAGGTACCCGGAGGTCCAGTAGAAGAGAACGAGAATAACATGCCCTATTTAGTGTGCTTTAAAATTATTGTTGTCCGATTCTCTTCCAATCAATGAGTGACCTGGAATTGTAGACATTTTGTGACGTACTAACATGGTGTAATCAACTAAAAGCACTCAAATGGTTGAAACCCGAGTTAAGACAGTTACACACGGTTTACTCGTGGGATCCCTATTCACGGTACATAATCAGCGACCTGTACTAAGAATGTTATACGTCGACCGGCATTATTCCAGCTTTGCGCGAAAATCGATTGTACGGCAAATACACTATCCGTTCCCGCTGCGATCCAGGAAAAAACCCCAAACTGGCATAAGCACTATCCATTCTTCCAATTTGTGGGACGAAATAGACAATACATCGGTTTTAAACTCTGAAAGTTGTGTTTAATGAATTGGGCTTTTTATGAGAATAAAACATTAACATTAGTTGCACAGTGGGCACCGAGGAAATTGTAATTGTGTTAATTTTGCTGTAGAGGAATGTTGTCCTTTTGTACTGTTACAGCCAGCACACATATATGTGGGAGTCGCTATCCAACTATTGGGAATGAGCATTTGGCAGCAGGTCAAGTGAAGTGTATACATGTAAATGTCCCAGATCGTGGCCGAGATGTGAATTGGATATTTAAACCTCGTTCAATAAACCGGATTTCAGACCGCCTTTCAAGGTTATATGTAGGAGGGGGGTGTTAGGGTGACTGGGGATTGGGTTTCACTGTTATTTCTCATTATTTCACTAATTACCCACAATGCAAAGTTGCCATATGAGATACCTTGAGTTATAAATACAACGTACAACCCCAATCACATAAACAAAATAAAAGAACAAACGGAAGGTATGAAGAAAAAATGTATTTATTCTTGTTTTCCACCACATTTAATCCGTCATTATATCAGTAAAATACCCTGTGGTTTACTGAGAGCCTGAAGTTATGCCTGTTAAAGACATACTTAAGGGGCATTTCCGAGGTTGTAATCGTCTACCGTCGGTCGTCTGAGCAGTTTTTGTCTACAGGAGTGAAAAAGAACATTTCGATTATGAGCCACTTAACCCGCTCTTTGTGCTAGCAATTACTTGGTCTAGAGGTACGTCAATTACAATACGTCTAGAGGATACTTTCTAGTCTGTGTGCCTCCAACCTTGACAGGATGATCAGAGGAAGGAACAGCTTTTCAGACTTTCTATATCTGGTACTTTGGGTTCTTGGTGTTAAATTAACGTCCCCGCGTATTCATAGAAACACACATCGAAAGCGAAAAAATAGACAACAATTGTCCAGGGGCTGTCTAGGCTCCGGAAACTTTGAGGGTGAGAAAGACTGGATAGCCAATCTTATCTAGTTTTGGCAACATCGATATAGAGGATGGCAATCAAAACGGAAAATTCCTGTATTTTGCTGTCTTTAATAGTGTTACGTCAAGCTGGCTATATGATACAACAACGATAAGCCTCGTTTACCGGATTCCAAATTCTAACACTATTTCTTCCGGTGATGGCATCCTATAATTTGGATAAAAAGTATTGCAATTTCAAGTAGGTCTACTGTTTAAAATTTTTAAAAAGTTGAAAACTATTATGTACGTTCAGTGCGCCATACGACGCTTATGGAAACAGTTGGAGAGTTCACAAAAAATCTAAAAATCTAAAAATATAAGACATGAAACAATCACACGGCGGATATTTTGGGTACTATATTAATATAACCGCTTCACTGAATAAGTTCCAACCCAAACTGGCATTGGCCCAACTTATATAATGTAACAAAACAAATAAGCACTATGCACAGACAAGTTTCACCTAGGCCAAAACCCTATACATACCCGACCATAATTGTTTACCAATCAATCAACTAAACCCTTATAAATAAATCGAAAATGTACAAAATTAATTATTTCAACATTGATAACCGTTTTCCTGACACTATCATTGTTTCCAGCTAGACACTTTGTAACGACATTATAAACCCCATTAGTGTCTGATAGACTGGTTGATGTCTGCCATACTGCGAACAATTTAAGGTGCCTGTTTTCTTATCATCAATGCAGCGATTCTTTCATTAATCATGGTGATTTGACGCATACGAATTGTACTTAAATTGTATTGTGTTAGACGCTAACGCAGGGCTAGTATAGTTTCGTATGCCAGCATATTACCTTTACAGAAAAAAATCCACGAAACGTGAATTATTATTGAAATCCTTGATAAGACATTCTATAATACTTCTTTTATCACGAACACCAGTTTAGTTAGTCAATATTGCGATTAGGCTCAGGTCAAGATAACTGAAGCCTCCGTTACTGATAGCTGTTGTCTTTGCACATCATTCGTTATCTTACATGTATACAACAAAAAACCCACGTCAAAGTTATTAGAGAAAAATCGATGGCAAGTCTGTGCGACAAACATGGGTTTTGTCACAATTCAAAAACTATGTTGTGCATGCGCATGCTTGAAAGAGATCGTTTGCTTAGTTATGTTAAACAATCCCTAACTAAACATTTAGCTTACTTTAGCACATCGATTGATTCATCCGAAGGATTTCACGTCTTGTATGAAGAAACGTTGAACACTATCAAATGTCTTTTACGTACCCGCAAATTTAACTCAGTTGTAATTGGAGACCAGTGGTTGCCTTTGGGATTAAAACTAATCCAGGGGTTCTTAAACAGTTGCTTGACGATCAAACGTTAAGTATGACTCCCGTGAAAGCAAGCTGAGATCAGAAGAAAGAACACATGACCAATGAGCATGATTCCATCAAGACACATGTCTGAAGTTACTCTCACCCGCATGACTATTGGGCTACTTAACTAATATTTGAAACAATTATATTGACGTAGTCATTTATTCGTGCAAAATTATTTATGTCAGATTTTAAGCTAGCCAAGCTACTAGAGAAACCGATGCCCGTGTGTATTTTGTGATTAGGTCATTCATTTAAAGGGAAAGACAACTGATTTTTTACCTAAACTTATAATTTTTATTGCATATTTTCAAGGAAAACCAACTGTATTGCAATTGAAATCGAATAATTATAACCGTTAATTAGTTAATTTAATAAACCGAACTGACGTCATTTTTCGAAAACACGGTAGTTATATCATCTAGTCGTGCCTGTCTCCCTATTGCATGCACTGGGGGAAACTTTCATATGAAACTGAAAGTGAGGGTTCCGACGCTTGTACATATCCACCTGGTACCGGTACTAAAAACCTGATTTTTTAAAATGGCATGCTAAACATATGTGTTACTGAAAGAACTATTTTGATATGTATACAACAGATTAACATTGCGTTTGGATGGCCAACTGGTGTTAATTAAATAAGCCAAACTGACGTCATTGTTCGAAATCTGTTGTTACAGATGCCTTCCAATGCATCCATAAGCAAACGGCCACACTGGTGACCGACCGTTGTTTTCGAACAATGACGTCAGTCCCGCCCGTTAAATTAACTAATTAACGGCTATGCTTACTTGAAAGCAAGTGCAATACAGATGTTTGTCTATGAAAATATTATTGGTGTGCGTTGATGCTGAAGGCCTAACGAATGACAAGAGGTTGATTCCAAGAATAAGTGATCTTTATAAAAAGGATAGACATACTGGACGCATATAGAACAAAAGTGAACAGCCGGCAAATAACATACAAAGTGTAGCAGTTCGGCACTAATGTACATCATGAAGAATAAGCAAATACTGGTTTCTCAAGACAGTTTTACACACAAGAGCCGGGAAATACTGGCCTTATTCAAACAGGCGAGCATCCATTGATCCATTCTAGACATCCACGCTGATAAATATACAAACGGGCCTTGTGATACACAACATGACAGGCAAACATGGACTGTCCCACACAGATGCACCCGTAAGCAAATATATGCCTAATTTGATCGGTTACACAGAAGAGCAGGCACATAGTGATCCCCGCCCCCTTATGTGATTAAGACTCACTCATGTTTTCAGCAGCATTGGATTTCCACCCACCGAGATGCTGTATAACAGACTCTGGAACTACTGTAGAAGCTGCACGTGTGGCTGCCCGTAAATGAAAGTAAGCCACAC
>JAQQZZ010156224.1:0-12303 GCA_030265115.1 Mopalia vespertina | reverse complement strand
TATCTCCTGTATGTTAAAGTTTCTTAAAACAGGGTGTCCAAATGAGGCAATTGTTCACTTCAGGGTGTCCATTTGGATGAGTGGACACCCCTCTGCCTAAGCCCTTGACCATAAGAAATACGGTCTGCTAAAAGCTCAAACATTTACTAAAACTAGTGAATAATCTAGGATTATTCCCAATATCAAGAGAAATGATTCCCAATATAGTTTCTTCTCCTTATATTGCATCTGGGAATAATCCAGGGTTTAAAATATTTTGTCAAAAAAGTAAAACAAAATATTAGACTATCACAGTTGTACCAGAAGTTCCAGACTGTCTGTAAATTCCAATCTCTGAGCACTGGTTATCCAAATGTGTACAATTTTGATGGAATTTGTATTTAACAACAAGTAACCTTATATATCGTAAACACCAAATTTTTTATATATATATACATGAATTACATTGAGAATTGAGCTGCTCACTTTATACCGTGCTGTCATTGCAGGTTAGAATAATATAAAAAAAAACAACAAAACAACCATTAAAAAAAACAAAACAAACAACGAATACAAGGTGATACACATTTGTTTGTTTAAAGCAGATACTTTTTACTGGAAACAGGAATTTACACCTCTCTTAGATTTCTTTACGGATTGCTTGATGAATGTGCTGCCTCTTGCATTAAATATTTTAGAAGTCGATAAAGTAACATTTCTCTTTTTCTGTTCAAGTTGTATTCTTGAACTGATTCTATCATCAGCTGAGTGTAAATAGATAAGCCAACAGCAAGACATTTAAATTCAAATGTTAATGTTTCATTAAAAGTGAAATGATAGCTGACAATAAGAACAAGAACCGCTGAATGGACAAACAGAGACGGGCTCAAACAGCCTGATGGTTATAAATGTTCACCATCTCAGTCTCTTTCTTTACAAGAAAATTGCTATCGATCTTTGATCTATCATTTAGCCTCTTGTGGTTTGAGTTAAAATTCTGGACGAGAACAGTTTTGTGGTTGGCAGAGTGGAAAGAGATAAGGTGATGGGTGATTTCTATTGATTAAAACTATCCTCTTCTGAGGTAAAGGATGGATTTAGATATAGGGTCGATGACTACAATTCAGCATCTCCCGGTTATAAACTTTTTGATGGTTGGGGTTACTATTAGTGACATTTTTCTCGTTTTTCATGGATTATAGTGTGGTTTGAAATTGTCCGCTAATCCAATGACCCATTGACCTAAGCCTTCATGTACCCACTACCGTGATGACTACTTGTCGGATTTACCGACGGAATTCTTCTTCTATAGATTTCTTCTTTAATCAATTTAACCACAAGGGAGAATGTGGGGTAATTTGTGGGGTTTACAACAGCTGTACTGTTGATGCAGTTGTAGCCCTTGGGTTGGTCAAAACGATTTTCTCCTGTGTTTTATTGAGGTTTTGGGATTAATCGAACCAATTGAAGAAGCCTGCTTTTATTTTGATTGTGTCAGTTATTGGCCAATATTTCTACTGCTATTGCCCTGTGGCTAAAAGCAGTTTGTTTAGAATGTAACAAGCAATGTCGTCTTTACTAAGCACTGGAGAACGATACATTTTCTAATTGTTTTTACATTAAGATATCTACATTTCTGAAAGTTTTTGATATTAAAACTGAGCATAAATTTCAGAAAATGAGACCTGGTTATGTGAATTGAAGAGTTGTTTGGATACGACAGTTCAACATCCCTGTGACAGAATACGCGAATTGACGGTAATACTGATGCCACAACCAATGGACTTTCTCCATTAGTAGGTTGAACACCATTCAGAGATCCCAAATCAGACCAAAATTCATTATAACATGTACTTTCAACTCTCCTCAGACTAGACAACAGGCCTAAACAAATTTCTATTCAAAAAAGTAAAATAAAAATACTCTCATTTTCACATAATCATAGGCATTTAATCAAATCCAAATTTGCTACATAGTTACTAATAGTTAATTCAGAGCTTGTTTTGCATCAATAAGACAAAGGAAACATAACATGATTCTGAGGTTGATTTTTCTTTCTCAGCCAGGCCCAAATTCATAATTGTTAGTTTGTTTGACAGTGACGATTTTGTCCAGAGGATGGACAACCTTTTTAATAAAAGTATAGCGCAAAACATATACCACTGTATGACTGCCTGTTTTTAATGTGGCAACATTTATTTTGCACTCAAAAACTACATCTTTGTCACTGCTGTGCAGTTTTTCAATGTCATGTTAATATAACATCCTCATTTGTTCAGCTATCTTGTGTAAAGACTTGACTGCTCACCAGCTGCACCCAAAAACCTTGCATTGAAATGACCAGGACTGCTCAGAATGAACCAGAAATGTTAAAATTTTCCAAACAAATCCAAATTAAAAAAAAAAATATTGCGATTAAAAATTTGTTTAATCATTTTTGTTTAAACTTGTCAGAGGAGTATGTCAGTAGATAGATCTACTATATATGAGAAGATCAAAAAGATGTCCATAAGAAATTTAGAAATTTTGATTCCAGGTTGCATATTTTATCCAATTCTACTGACAGATATTTAAAGGGGCATGTAGTTTTGAGTTGTAAAAAGTCCTAGTAAGACTTACATCTAGATTTAAAAAAGTAACATAGACAGGTTCATAACCATTCAACTGAGTTAGTTCTGACACATGTGTTATGTGTACAGAAATGTTATATATTCAGCAGTTATGTAAGAATTGTAACAACAGACAGTTTATTTGGGTTTGCATTTTTTTATTAAGTCAGTGATTTTATACAATACACATTTATTACCCTTCATAGTCACTCATCGTAGATCAATCATAATGATCCAAAACAGAAAAATTGCTAAAATACTGAATGCGTGTCATTTGTTGTGTGTCTGATGTAATAACTAGCAGAGTGGACACAATCTGAATCCACACAAATATTATGAAAGTTAAAAATGAAAAGAAAGTTCTAAATATAAAAAATATTTAAGTGCAGTTCAACCTTTAATATGTTTGTGTTTTTTTTTTCTTGTTTTTTTCTTTCTTTATTAAACAAACCTCTTTGCCCACATAAAAGGTAAAAAAAACTCTATTCAGGGGAGATTAATCTTGTTTACCAAACCAAGTATCAGAGCCTAAGGCTGAACATTCTATTTGCATTATTAGTTCTCAACAGACAATATCAGCAGAGTATGAAAGTGCTTTTATGAATGCTGTCAGTTTGACCCTTTCAAAGTGATACAAATCATTTTAAGAAATTGTAATTTTGGCCAATTTCTAGAGATTCCATGTTGTGTGGGTTATAAAAAGATTTTTAAAAAATTTAATTTTTTATTTTAGTCCTGTTTACGAGCAACTCAATAATTCCACTGCTTTATTATTAAATACAATTCTTAGAAAAATCATTCTATGCATGTAACTTGATAATAGATTGATCTGTCATACACAGCTGTAGAGACTAAGGCGATTGTATCATTCTCCTGTGGTTCTGGCTTTCTCAAAGCTAAGTGGCAACACAAAGCTGATAGCTTGTAGATTCTATTGCAGTAAATTTAGTCAAATGTGTCTTGTTGCAGCAGCACCACGTATCATATCCTGTGCTAGGCTTTCATCTTGTCAGTATTTGTTGCCTGTGACGTTTATAAGGGTTTCCTTTTCGCATTAGACTGGCATATCGTCCTTTGAGTTAAAAAAGCTAAGTGTGGCATATAACCCCAATCAAGCAAACAGGCTTTTAAAAAAAACAAAAAATCAAAAACAAACACAATCTCATGAATTGGTAACAGCCATTTTATAGAATACCCTTGACTCAAACTTGAGTTTTGTGATCAATCAAACTTTGATTTGGCAGCAGAGTTAAATGTACCTGTTGCTCGTGTTCTCTCCAAGCTAAGGGGCACAATCATTTTGTAAGCATCAAGTAGCATCTAGCTTTTCATCACAGACCACAACTTTGCGATAAACCCGGCACACCGTCACGTCCTTCCCAGGAAGTCTCATGGCGAAGCTCTATTCTCTTTGCCACAGTTACAGGAAAAATACATTGGCTTAAAAAGCTGGAGTCAAAATAAAATTTAACATAATTTTGATTTTAGTATAATTAAAATTGTTTAACTACTTAAAAAAGAATTCCATGGATATGGTCTTGTATGACATAATAACTTACTTTTGTTGTATTTATACAGTTGTAATTTGACGGACGATGACAGCACAATTTACGCTAATCAACCGAATATGATTATCGCAATAAAACTTTATCTTGCTTTATGACCATGCCCTCTATACCCTTTATCATGGAGGGAAGAGGGCAACAGTTTAAATCAAATTAATCAACAAGAAGCCGAACTGTGATTTATCCTTTTATTCCATCTTGTGATTGTAAAAATTTATCAATACGTTTACCGACAATCAACCAAGTAACCAGTCAATTAATGAAACATTCAATCAATCAATCCAGTTAATCAATATCAACACTACACACGAGAAAACATTTTGACATTCAAACTTAACTATCAAAATCTCCATGTAATGCTTAAGCCTTACTTTATTCTATTTAATCAAACATATGAGATGGAAACCAGATTTTGATCGATGAATTTAAATTACGCTTAGAGTATTGATTCATAATTATATGCTGCTAAATGTATTATCAGATTAGCCCTAATATTTGGTTCGCTAATTTGGATGTTCATTTTTTGTTATACAGATTGCCATCTTTAACCCTATAAAGAATCAGTACATTTGAGGAGATCCATATAAAAGACCAGGTCTTACTTCATTTTTCACTTGTATTTTACAAGGACATTTCTTATAACTGTCTTTATAGACTGGGCAATAAATGCTGTTAACATTTCTTTTGTAATGTTAGAGATCAATTTGCTAATTCATCCATAACATATTAACATATCTGACCAAGACTATTTAACTCAAGCAGGACAAGCCTGATTCTTTCTAATTAGTCGCCTATTGGTGGACCCCGGGAAGACTAGCCAGTAGGTGAAGGTGTTAACATTATGGTTATTTTTACATAGAAAACTAGCGGGTGGCTGGAGGGAGCTTCATGTTGCCCTGGTGCTCTCAGAGTTAAAAGGGAACAGGAAGCCGATCTGTTTGTGGTGTCTGTATTATTCTGTTATCCTGTTATTGCCCTATATTTGTCCCATCTTGTCTTTGTTTGTTGCCAGTGGTGGTTTCCGTCACCCATTGCGCTGGCACGTCCTCATATAAGTGAAATACCCTTGAGTATGACATTAAACCCCAATCAAACAAACAACTTACAGATTCAGTTTGAGTTTTATGCAACTTTGTTGATTTTTTGCATAATTATGGCCATTTTTATCTGGTACATGTTGTAGAGTTTATATAAAATAACTTTCTTCAATCCTTCAGATAATATAAAATATATGTTTAAAGAGTCTCAAGCTATTCATTTGACTATTGCCTTTCTTTGTCAAGCCTCATTGACTATTTGATCAATTCCGCATAAAACTAGGCCCTGAAATAAGATTTTTTATAAATTTAAAAAATTTGAATATGTTGTACTTTTGAATATAATAAAACTCCAGTGAGTGGAAATATTAATGGGAATATAAACTATTTAAAAAAATTAAGGTTATTTGTACATAAATCTACTAAAACATCATATCAACAATTATGTGTATGATTTAAGTTTATATATAATCAGTCATATTTCATAGTTTATAATTGATTTCCGTAACAGAAGTCACAGCTATTCACTTTGACTGACTATACTTCCAATCTTAATCCTGACTGTTACCACGAGTTACCGCACAAGGAGGATTCACCGTCTGTTTGATTGCCTTCTATTAAGATATATTGATTATCAGATTAACCTAGCCCATGGCTCCTACGTAATTATTTAACAATTATGTTATGAAATGAAGGGAGATTTTCCTGCTATGCCATGTGACGTTAGCACTGTTTGCCCCTTGGGCGATTTCCTCAGTTGTGTTCTCATTAAAAGCAAGTAGGTCGTCTGGGGTGGTCATTACATAAACATAATGGTAATTGTATTATGATAATACAAAAGTGTTAAATGCAAGATTTCAAGGTTTTGAAAAAATTGATTTATGAAAAGACAAAATTCCACAAAATATGATTTAATAACAGTTTGTTTCACTTTGATGTTCAGTTGACTTTCATGTACAGCACAGTTTTTTTAACTACAATTAACATTTTTTTATCATTATATGTTCTTAAATAAGACTACATTTTCCAGAAATACAGACCACAATAAAGTATCATCATGTATATTCAACTTTAGAGATTTTTCATAAATGAGACTTTTGCAAAAGGTATTAATGAACCATATTATAGTAAAGTTAGTCAATGCTGATTACAGGTTGATCTTGTCCATGATTTAACAAGTGAGTTTTCATTCTCAAGTTGCCTTTATAATGGATTGTGGATTTTACGATTCTTCAGCTCAGTCTTCTAGTCAACACAACATGTATGCCAGATAACTGTATCACTTTAATAGACACCTGGATGTTATTATGTTGTTATTTGTTGTAGACTATGGATCGAAGTATTACAGGTGAATAGTAAATTTTGTTAATTAGTATGCCATTGTCACCTGATAATAAACTGACAACGGCAGATCAATTAATTACAAGGCCATGTTAATCATTAGTGTATATGATGGTGTGCACACTGTTTTTATGTACACCTGTAGGTGACAGCTTATTGCACGGTGTCAAATGAACTCGTAATGAGCTGTCCTTGTCATATTTGTTGTATGTTTGGGCTCAGAGTCACTCTGGCTTGAGTGGAAATACTTCATTAGTATATTTGATATGGTAGCTTGTGTCATAATTTTTGTGTGCATGTGATAATTCACGGATAATGTAACATGATTGACTGAGTGAAATAAGCAGGAAACGGGCATGTGGAATTATTTTTTCTTACATTGAGGCTGGATGGAAACAGAAGGGTACATGATATCAATTTGGGGGAGTTTCTAATGTTTTACATGACTGTTCATGTGATTTGATTGAAGCAAGGTGAACACATTAAATGAATCAAGTGAACTGTAAAGGTGTGTTGAGCTACAAGTTACCCTTGGTTGTAGCGATAAAGCCTAATCAACTTTAGGGGAGAAATCTTTGACAGTTTTAAAACACATTTCTAGAAATATATATGCATACCTGCAGTGAATAAAGGTTCGCAAAGAGTGATTAAAATAAAATATTATGGAGAGGTGTTTGACAATTAACCTGCAGGGTGGTGCCTTACCAATTAGGTCAGGGAGGAGATGAGGGAATCCGTAATACTGAACTGTCTCTGAGCTGCTTGCATATTAATCAAGTGGTAGCGAGAGGGAGAGAGTGTGTGAGCAGGGCTGGTGAGTACAGAGTGGCTTGCATGCCTCTATTGTGCTACCATTTTAATCAATACCAAACAGCCAGGGAAACCCGGCTTCACGGCTACCCTCACTACAGTCAGCGATTCTGCCAACCTTCCAACAGCACATGAATGCCGGGCGATTATGGTATACCTTGTGGCTGCCGTTTTACCATCGCCGAGACACGCTAGACCAGAAAGCTTGCGGATGTGCAGCAGGTCGCTATAGGCCACCTCCGACTAAAGCTGCAAGCACGGCAAGAGAAATGGCGATAGTGCTTGTTGTAATATTATGGGATGTTACCGCTGCTTATTGATGAGGTGGTTTAACTGTGGTTATAACACATCCCCTACAATACATCAGTTAGCTTCCACCACTACTGTTTACTGCCTCACATTGTACATGGATACAACAAGGTGTTGACACCACACAACATGGGGCTATGTCAGCACGGTTTACTGTTTTATTCTGGGATTCTATAGTAATGTGGCTGCCGCTGAATAAGAGGTCATTGTACTGAGTAAGTACAGATAATATTATTACACAATGTTGCATTTATTTGACATCTACAGTTTAGCACATGTATGTATGTAATGCAATTTGTTAGGACTACTTTACCGTTCAATGCTGTCACTTGCACATGTTTTCACTGCTCTACACCTACATGCATGTAGCCATACTACATATACATGTACACATTCTCAAGTATGTACTACGATTGCCATACTGTCCAACAGTGGTAGGGGATGTTTGCACATGTCTCCCGTACTGTAGACTCGTACTAAGCAGTTCTGTCAAATGTCTGTCATGTACTTACAATGGTCGCTGCTGCTTTGTTGCTGCTAGGTTTGCCATAGTGTTTAGTTATCTCGTACATTTATCCAGGTTTCGAGCCTTCTGCTTAAGGACAGGTTGTTTGAAGCATAGCAATGTTTAGACTAAGCACTGAAGGAAGATTAACTTTCCAACAAAGCAAAACAATTCACTTTTTATCGTTGTGTTGGCGTCAATTGTTAGATAACACCGTTCTCAAATAAGTGAAATACTCTTGAGCATGGCATAAAACACCAATCAAACAATGCATTATTTCGACAAATGCTCAGGTGCACCGTAATGTGAAATTCCATAGGTAAATGTTATTGGATTCAAATTTACATAGATTTTATATAGAAATATGAAATCATCTTTAAATAGTACACTATAGGAGTTAACAGTAACTCGGTTATTTATCCAATTAATTAATTATTGAACGGTGACAGCATGATTTTTCTGATGAAATTTGTACTCTGTTGAACACCTTGGGCAGTGCCTCCAATAAATACCTCTGTCGGCTCTGACATGGATGCTGTGTTATGTTATTGTGCTCACATGCATGCACAATATATACGTCCACAGACATGTGTTTACTACTGTTTTATGACATTGTACTATTGTTCAATATTGCCATGTGTACATTATTGACATCTTCAGTCTCGGCACAACACATCAGTAACGATGTTGTGTATATAAACTACTATTGTATTAACTGTTTATACTGGATATACAGTACGTTCCCTTACTACATGCATGTCCATCGCACACCAGCTTGTATTGAATCGTCATGGTACTTAACTACAAATTTGCTGATCAAGATGATTGTGGGTTTTGAACTTATAAAAGCCATACTCAACTCATCAAGAGTTAATTGGTCTGTATATCACTTCTGCCTAATGTGACTAAATATACAACATAAATTAAAATAAGAAATGACCTGCATCTCTGAGCTAAGCGACAACATGAAGCCGATCTGTTTGTGATGCCGTTGTATTATGTCCTATGATTATCATGTATTTGTCCCATACTTTCTTTATTTGTTGCCAGTAGTGTTGAGGGTGATTGCCTTCACCCATTGATTGGGCTGGTATGCCATCGTATGAGTGAAATAACCTTAAGTACGGAGTTAAACCCAATCAAACAAACAAACCAATGACCTGCAACCCTAGTTCTATAAGTGAGTCAGACTACTGTCAGATCCCCCTTCGTCAAAGTGCTTACAGTTTCAGTCATCTTGCCTACTTAAGATATATGATAGATGATGGATTCACAAGAGTTGACCAGCAAGCACAGAGATGTTGTGGGTGGGGGTGGAGGTTTTCTCTTCGTTTTTCACCTGAGTGTAAAGTGGACAGTCTGTCATAAATGTGAAATACGACTTTAAACTTCAATTAAATAAACAAATCTTGTACAATGTATTGAATTTTATAATATGTATATATATATGACTGATGGACTTACATACTGATATAAAAGTGGAACTCTGAACTCTGAACATAAGTAAACACATGTACAATTTTATCTTGATTTTTATGAGTGCCTTAAGGTGATATTGTTCTGCTTCTAATACAACGTGAGTATCACTGTTAAATCACTTGAAATCACTTGTATATGTCTTGGTGACAAAAGTATGTGGCTGAACCAATAATTAGTTTGTCCGTTCTATTCATTGAAGTTGAATGCCTTACTCAGGCCTGTGCTGTAATCTTTTCTGGCATAACATTAAAATCTGTCCTCTAAAATTTTGTCTGTTCACGGGATCGAGTCTTACGGTTTTCAACCGTAATGAGGCAAGGAACAGTGTGGAGTGGACGATCCGTCGTCATATAAGTGAAATACCCTTGAGTATGAGGTTAAACCCCACTCACACAAACAAACAATCTAAAATCTCACATTTGCATTTTCCCCTGGTTGGTTGTTTTTTTTTAAAACATAAATGTGCCTTTGTGTAAAATATAGCAAAATTGCTTTAAAATACAACCTTCATTGATTATCGGATGACAAAATTTGTCAAAATCAACAGCAAAATGCAAATTTAGATGAAGACTGCAAACAATTTGGGAAACCTATAAATGGGTCCTCCTAAACTAAGTTTCATAACCATGGGGAGACCCTTTGCTGTCCGTTCTCCCCAACAGCACTGGCCTGCTTACTCAAGGGTGTTTCACTTCTATAACAACAACTTGTTCACTTCTGTGATGTCTCTTTCTAACTTAAATACATTGAAAAACAGTGAGGAAACACCGAAAAAAAATACACTTGTGATTTCCTGAGGTCTACGGCCCATGGCTTAGTGGTAGCATGTGCGCTTCCGAATCCTACTCCAATTTACCGTTCACGGGATCAAGTCCAGAACAGAACTTGAACCTGTTAGTGGTGCAGGAGGACCAGTAGTCTGTCTTGGTGACCACTGTCTGGTGTTAATATCTTTGGGTTTGGTTTGTAATGCCAATGAAAACCCAATCATTTTAGCATTCCATGTCTACCTTACCTTGTGTACATGTAGCTTGAGCTGGCATGTGATTGAGATATCATTAAGTAAGGTGCATACTTCAAACAAGCAAACTGACAAACATCAAAGCATGGTTACACGGACCATATAATCTCAATATTTGCAGACTGAATTCTTGCGTAAATAATTGTCATATCATAATTCATCGCTAACAAGGAGTTGAGCATGCCATTCCTAATCTGGGAAACTTAAGACTTCAAGACTGATAACTCTGCTTGTCTTTCCTGGAGCTCTGTACAAAGCGTTGGACGGACAACATATTACACAGGTACATTCCGTACTGACTGTGATATTTTATTGAGTAAGACACATCATTCAACAGCTACCAAACAAATAAATCTGCTATTATTCCTATGATCTCTAATAAAGCTAGCTATTGATGTCTTTGTATTGTGTCCTGTGATTGTCCTGTATTTGTGCCGTTTTTTTCTGTGTTTGTTGCCAGTGGCATTCGGGCTGGTTTCCTTTGCCCATATGGGTGAAATCATCTTTTAAAGTAAAGTGTTAAACCCCAATCAATTTAACTTATATAATTTTATTTTTCCAAATCATGGATTGATTCATTTGAATTTAATCAATGTGCAAATACTTGTGATATTTTTGTGTATACATGTACATGTATGTGCTAGCCTGAGGTTCTGGTTTCAAACCTGGTGGAATCGTCCAAAGTTTTCTTTCTTTACTTATAACATGAAATATTTGACAAATCAATGCATATGAAAGGCTGAGCTTGATGAAGAACTTCAAAAAGTAAAGTATTTATGATTTACCTGTACCAGTTACCTGTTGTTAGGTGGGTTGGCTGTCATAATATCCACATCATTTTACATGAACAGCGGGAGGTTAGTTGGAGTTTCATGAACAACAATACAATTAATGAAAAAATAGTAATAATGGTGTTGTTGTTGTTGTGAGTGGAAAGGTGTATATATTATCAATTTATCACCACTTATATAGAAACTTGCTCAGTCTATAACAGTACTGAGATGAATTTCTCTCTAAAAAAAACTGCATGATAGTAAATCCATATGTTCCACACCTTTGCAGCATTTATCAAGCCAAATTCAGATTTGATATCTAGCTGTAAGGGATGTGTCCTAGCATTTGTTAGGCCAAATAGCTGTCTGATTTCCATTAATATCAATATGATGTATTGTTGATGCTGTGTAGTAGTCCTTTGTCTCTTCGTCCTCTATTAATAGATTGTTATTGTCCAGGATAGGGACATTTGATCTGGTATAGTATTGTTATACAGGGTTCCTCATTTGGTTACATACACATATGACCATGGTATATGAAAGAGCATGGGATTTGCCTATCATAGAATTTAACCTGGCCGAGACATACTTAAGAGTTTTAAGAATGTTTCCCTGTAGCCACTCTCTTTCTGCTAGTGTAAAAGCTTAGCAAGCTAGGTGCCTGGTTACATGCCAGGCCTATGTTGTTTTTGCATTGTTTTGCTGTACTCAAGGAGCTTGTATTAATAGTTATGTGATGTTCTGGTCACTTCTGATATCATCATTTTATGTTGATACCTGGCAAAAAGTACATGTAGTTCATGATAGTTGTCAGTGTTGTAACCTCAATTACCCTAAATCACCTCAAATTCATTCATAAAATTACTATTTTGGAA
>JAQQZZ010156213.1:0-12303 GCA_030265115.1 Mopalia vespertina | reverse complement strand
AGCCACTCGGTGCATAACTCTGAGGTTCGTGGGTTCGATTCCCGGACAGGTTTTAACCTGCAAAACCTGCAAAACTAAGAAAGTGTTATCCCAAAATAACGAAAATACTATTAATCTTCACTTTCTAAAAAGACACAAAAAATATTCAAAGATAATTTAAATTTAAATCCATTAGTTTCAATTTGTAGTGACGGCAGTTTAACAATGACATTTTAGTGCTGGAGATATGGTGATTAGTGTTCGTTTATCAGTTCCGAAAATCGATGTAATTGTACCTTTAGCAAAACGAGACTGATATAATTAAAGAATTTTTAATTTATAAAAAATGTCAGACACCAGAGTTGGAATTCAGGTGGAGGCAAGCAAAGCTTTCTTACTCTACAATAAAAATATTTAGTGCCAGAACCAGATGTTTAGAATAACAGAAATTTGTGGGTATTTTATTGATAAAAAGGACTCTTATTTAGTGATCTGTCAGTGTTTTCCGTAGAGAAAGATTCGTCGTACTCGGGTATAATAAAGGAAACACCAACGTGTATGATATACATATACTAGTATCAGGTTCCCATGTTTTAAGAATATTAAAGGGTTGTAATAAAGAGTTTACCGGTTGTACAAATATGAGTATAAATATACGCATTTTGTGGTATATTAAAAGTTCTGTATGCTAAGGTTTCTGGTTTATTCATGGGTCCGTATACTCTGGCTTCAGGTATATTAAAAGATCTATATACACTATAAAGGCTACTGGTATAAAGATGTCGGTATATTAAGATGTTGTTATAATAAGGTATCATGTATGATAAAAGGTCTGTTGGTGATTTTTAATTTTGGGGAAACATTTAAAATGTTAATAAATGCTTTCAGGGCGGGCAATATAGCGATACGTCATCTGAATCGCTTACAAGGTATGACCAAATACCGAGGACTCTTCTTGCTGTTGCTCAAACGAGCTATGTATATTGTTTTGTTTCTCTGACAGAACTCATTATGTCGGTGCTTATAAAAAGTTCAAATTAGCGAGACCAATTCTAACGTGTTTTGATCTGTAAACGTTTTCTATAAGCTATGCCAAAACTCCCCATGTAAGTCTACAACGCCACAGAATTTGTTAATGGACATGAGCGCCTCTGTTTTCAATATAGGATTCGGTGACAGTTTCGTTAAATTGTGTTCGTATCTATTTGTCTTAAACGACATTCCTAATGCTTTTCGCCTTCATGACAGGGATATAGTTTCTATCTAAACACTCGATCGAAAGGCTGTTTCAAATCTGTATGTTAGTCCAATGAAAACCCGTTATAAGCTTAATTCTTAAAAGCAGAGTAAAATCTAACGTGCAGTCTGTCTCAAAAGATAGACGTAGTAAAACGGTTTAGTTTCAAGGGAAATGACACAAAATCCAGCTGAAAATTGGTACGATAACTAAAATATCAGTTTATGCCACGTTTGTTGTAATGACTCAAGTAAATCTGTTTTACAATGTTGTGCATCAGTTGTATATAACTTTATTCTTTATATTGTACAGTTTCTGTTTTGGATAACTCTGGGAAAATATATAACTTAAACATGATATACGAAGTCACCCATATATTTGACCAAACATTTAGTTGACCATTGCAGTGGAAAACGGGGAATCAAACGGGGAATCAAACGAAAACTGTGCTCAGCTGTATTATCTGACTATGTCTTTGTTTTCTAATGTGACTTTGAGGAACCGTTTCAGATATACATCAAGATCAACCAAATCATTAAACATTACATGGTATTTTGCTTGTGTTCCATTACATTGATAACCTAGCATTAATCACAGATCATCCTATCTATTGTTTGTTAATCGATTAACTGGCACAGTGTGGTGAAGATTTACTAAATTATTTTGAATTGTATGTAACATGTGATATACAGCATGGAATGTCCATGATAAGTATGCTTAGCGTGGCCCGAATAACATAATTAAAATGTTCACAGTCATAGGAGGTAAGTTTTAGGAACTGCTTGGTACAGTGTATGCCCTGAGTTTGGATTCCTGATTCTCGTCTCGGTAGCCCGGACCAGAGAAAGCGTATTTTGTGAAGCTGCATGGTGATCCGGAGATCGTTCATTAGTGTGCTGTTTTATTATTGTGGTATTTTTTATTACATACGGGAAGACGGGGAAACTGTGAGAACGAGCTTTAAGAAATTAGCACAAAAAAAGATATCTGTGTAACTCGGCAATGTTTTATTTTTTGTATGCAGGTATAGGTCTTTTCTTGCAGATACCCGGGCGGCAGTTAATCCTCTCTCCCTGCCATCAACATCAAATGGCTCGTGTGTTGCTTTGACCCCTAGTTACCGACACATATCAATTAATGTCCTCATTAATATAAACCAAGTCAGTTTTTTCACAAAACCCAACATTTCTGGTTGGTGTTAATGGTAAGTCAATTATAGGGGAAGGATGTAGAGACCCGTATATCCCACCCTAATAGATGTCACAATCAAAGGCTATGTGTCAGAACTGCGCGTGCCTGTCACGTGGACGGATTAACTCAATAATCGAGTACCAAGGAACTTATTATTTATCATATCACTTAAACGTGACCAGCACGAGGCTTTAAATATATAACGGATACAAGTCTATTGAGACTCGGTTGTCCTGCCGGGGACGGGAAGATAGACTAGTGGCTTTGACGGTCTCCAGCCCGAACGTCTCTCCATGGGAGGTAGAAGAGAACAGTTTGTCGGGGCCCTTCACATCAACTCCCCATGTTACTCGCTGCTATACCTCCAAACACCAGCTTCCTGGCCATTGTTACTATTCTCCTAGAGTAACACTTCAATCGCATGAGACCCACACAGACATATATAATTCACAGTAACCTTTACGCAAATAATGCTCATTATTTTGATAGGGTACACAAATCCCGTTTACTTTCTTAAAACCGTCTCATCCGCCGATTTAAGGTTTATTTTACTTTAACACAAAGAAACGTCACAAATTATTAAATAATCGTTTGTTAGTTACCAAAGAAATAGGTATTTTAACAGTTTCATAAATAAACTGATAAACCAAAAAATTCATTATTAAAAAAATATATAAATTAATTATTTAATAAATAATATTTTGTCTATATTTTGCTAACATATTGAGATGATATTGTACACTGGCTGCCTCACAGGAACAAAGGGTAATGGGATGATCTAGATCTATCGGGGGCGATAATTCCTGTCATACCTCATATAGCTATCATTGCTTAATAGGCACATCCATGGCGTATTTTCTATTTTAATAACACTATTTTGTGATTGAGTTTATCATAACATATAGGGCCTTGAATATTTGTGTGTACAACACATTTATCACATATTATCTATACCACGTGAATGGTTATTACATTATCCCTTGATCTCGGAGGGTTACCCAAAACAACTCGAGGTTATGATCTATTTCGGGACCTGTCTATTTGTACAGCCAAACTTTGTTCAATACAGCCATTTGTTTTTGCCTCTTAGGGCATTTATGATACCATCCTCTGAATAACCACGTGCTTAACTCAGAGTGAGCTACATGTATAAGATAAAAAATCAAAAGTTTTGACCATCTAGCGGCCCAGATAAAGCAGAAGTCAAAAGTCAATGTTGGAGCTGAACACTGACTGATTTGATTCCATCCACCACAGTAATCCGGCTCTCTCCGTGCCCTTTTACATCCCCCAGTCCTCAACCCGTTATCTCCGGTCTTCCGAAAAATCTCATCATTCAAGACAATTTGAAATTTTCCGCTGTTGGATCGCGTTAGTTGAAGTGAATGATCAGAGGGTAGGTTATGTGTTAGCAAACACCGTACGCCTATCACCCTGCAATACCAGTTCAATTACCTTCCACGGTATTAACATACACAATGTGTGGAAGCGGACATGGTGGATTTATTGCACTCCCGAAAGTTTAACCGGGGACCACATGATAATGGCACACCAACCATTAAGCTATGGAAAAGAGACATGCTCCATGCTAGCTACACTCTACCAATATTCTTTAGCACAATTAAACATTTAAACTGACACTGTATCTCCAAAATAATGTATTATTGAATCAGAAAAGCTTAAAGTTTGTCGTCGGTAATTCCGCCTCCAGCTTATAGAATAACTAAACGGTAAAAATATTAAACTCTGACAATTCTACCAAAATGTTTCAATAAAGACGTGTCCACGATGAAACTATTCCTCATACACAGTGCTCGTTTTAAATTTAAAGCAGGGCTTTTCAAAGACCGAATGCGTGATCAGAATTTGATGATGAAAAGTAACGTTGTGTTGGGTGTCGCTTTAACATATCTTAAAAGAAGGCAAAAGAAAACTCGATTACAGAAATAGAAACAGCATACTCTGAAATAGTTTCAAAACGTCAAGACAATATACAAAGTTTCCGTCAAAACTTTATGCAGTCTGGCTAAATACATCGACAACTTATGACCTCCATATTTTGAGAGTGTGCGAGACCTGCATGGATTACAATATACATTGTATATTGTAATTCCAGGTGAGACTAAATAAACTCAGGTATATCCCTTACACATTTTTGATCATGACGTAATGCTCTCATAAACTCTGCGTTCAATTAAGCAGATTTGAAGACACTTTACGAAATAGTCCGCTACGAAAAAAGAATAATAATATATTTGGAAGAAAGAATTATCTTTTCTTGACGGATGTTTAGTATTGCTAGATTTGCGTTTACTGTACTACCTAATGACATATACAGTAGCCGCGGCAGAGGTGTATACCTTTGGTCAAACTTGGCGACGCCCATCTATTTAATGAAACATGTATTCACACATGCACTGTTTTCTCCCAAGTGTCTACATGTCCGTTGGATAAACGGCGGACATACATATTTTCGCCTACCAAAGTTTAACATAAGCAATACATCCCTCAGTGCTGAAAATGACGACTAAATTATTGCCACATTTTATTTTATTTTATATTAAAAAATGTGACTTAAAAAGATTGTTTCTTGTACGTATATTCGCTATTGAGATCTAAATTTGTGTCTACCGAAAGACTCAAATAGGTATTTACTTTATACATGTGTAGACATATATAAAATATATAGTATATATATATTTTTTTTTAAGCTATACCAGAAAACTATACACTATTACGGGATAGAACAAGCCCTTAATGGCTTTATTCCCGCCATATTATTGTTCTAAAATATTACTTATGGTGAACAAAACATATCATATCATGTCATCAATACAAGCGAGATTTGTTTTCACCTCCTTTAAATTTCGTTCTTCATTTATTCGAAATAACTTGTCGTGTCGGCTTCTTGTTGTTTCGTGGCAGATCGAAATGATTCGTGATTACATTTCCTTGATTCGTTGTAATTTTTGGGGAACATCCTGGCTCTACCTTACATGTGACGAAAACTCATGAACCAACGGCAAGAGTCCCATTATACTAACCGATTTACAGAGAAAGAAAGTATATTGATGAACATCTGACATGACTTAAAAGGGTTCCGATGGGGATAGGCATTAGGTCGAGAAAAAAGCACACCCTTTATACAAATTAAGCCAGCAGCAATGGGGTGAAACTCTTTAGCTTTGTTTTGAGTTCCTCAAGTATGTCTTGGATGCGAAGTTTGTTCTGTGAAAGGATAGGAATTTTATTCCCAATTGTCTGTTTTGGGCTGTTTTAACGTAAAGATCGGCTTGCCTAATTGTGTGTACATATGCTGTTAGAACTGTTACCAGTGCTGGGATCGTATGGTGATCAATCTGGTTTAGTTTTTACGCAATAGATGTGCAAATATTTTTTTGTATTATTTCTTTATGTTGTTTTTAGTTAATACCTCTGTAGTTAAGAGGGGCAAAGCGTCTGGGACAAGACATCCATAATCTGGGGTTTTGTTTTACAACAAGGTGTATGCGTTTTGCTCATACCTATAAACGAGACCATCAGAAGCCAGTCTGTGATTAAGGGGATAAATACCGGACCGCTATGTAAGATTAAGACCAAAATACAATTTTTTTCAATTATATCAAATTTTCCAAATGACTTAGACAATTTGTTTTTTAACAAAGCAGTTGTACCTATCCTCCGTCACAAATTGATCCTGCTTCTAGTTGACAAAACTTTTAATAGCACTGACAGAGAAGGTTTTATTTGAGGTGGGCGACTGTTCCGCTTCACCTTAAGAACGAGGTAAATTGGGCTGACATCGTGGAATTGGAATCGGCTGCTCATGGGCACACTCCATTGAATTACCATCAATCAAACGAACTCACAAACAATGATTGTGGGTGGATCGCCTTTCTTGGCAGGTGTCTACTGGATTATTATCAACGAATCGGTCAAAAGTGTCATAGTACTTTTATAAATACAACTTATCTGTGTTGTTTATACTTTGTTTATATTAACACATCTTTACCTTTCAGTAAAACAGGAGCTAAAGGATCTATTCGAGACTATCTGGTCTGGTATATGTTTATGTTATATATCAAATAAATGATTCAAATGAAGAGAGAAAAATTTGCTTCCCTCCACCGGGATTCGAACCCGGGATCTTTGGGTTACAGGCCCAACATGTCTATATATGTATACACATATAGCCAGTCAATCAAGCCAAACGCTCTCATTTGTAAAATAGAAACAATTGTACATAGTCTCGGTTGTTTGTGCTGGTTTCTTTTTAATATTTACAACGGATATGTATATTTGGCACGAATCTTTAAATCTGTATATTGGTCAATATTTTCTTGTGAAAAAGTTTTGGATATTTTTAGCAGGTGGTTAATATTTTTCTATTTTATATTCCCGTTACAGATGGAGAAGCTTTTAAGTGAGTATGAAGTCAGACGGAGGAGTTGTCGGTGAGACGGGAAGAGAACTCTATTAGCGGCCCCAGACAGAATCCTCTAGAGAGAAGCTCCGTATGGCTTACCGGGAATAGAGCGGGATACATGCCGACACTTCGACCAGTCACATCTGTCCGCCCAATCCATAACCTCCTCACTAATTAACACATTGTAATGAGTAATTAAGAGTTGGAGTCCTCTCTGTGTCTCTGGCTGAGTTAACTGTCACACCGCCTCCCTATCAGATGGTCCCCTCGTTTGTCTCCGACTAACCCGTCACAGCGTGCAGCTAACCAGCCTCTCCAATTACCCCATTGCTGAATCTTTATTAAACTGATACTAAACGGTTAGAACTAAATACAGTTGTCAAGATGTGCGGATAATCTGTCAACACAGTAATTAACTCATGGAATTACGATGAAATATGTCTCAAGACTGTCATTTTAAAGGCAGAGAAGTCACTTCTCATCATGGTCACTTTTCATCTTATTTGAAGTTTATTGTCGACAGGGAACTTTTCATATCGATACTGACATGCAGATTTTATAAAGTTATTATAACTGTTCATGTAAAAAAATATTGTGTCATGTTTGTTTTCTGATGTATCTGACTGCCTGAAATGTAATCTGGAATCTAGTACTGGCGATAAGGTATCTCGTCTTTTCTCGCTCATGGGTGTCCGTAATTTGTATCTTTCTCTAGCTGCAGAGACAGCGTTAATAAAAAGTAGGGAAAATTTAGGATCGGGAATGATTCTTTCAAATAATTTCAATAGATTTGGCCAATACAGGTACACAGTACTATAACTGCTCTTCCCATGTGCTTCGAGACAGAGACAATCGCCTATGATCGGTATGTTAGGACACTCGCCTCTGATCGGTATGTTAGAACAATCGCCTGTGATCGGTATGTTAGGACAGTCACCTATGATCGGTATGTCAGGACAATCGCCTCTGACAGTGAGCTATAGGACCAATGACCTATGATTGGTATGTTAGGACAATCTCTGATCGATATGTTACAACAATCACCTATGATCGGTATGTTAGGACAATCGCCTATGGTCGGTATGTTAGGACAATCGCCTCTGATCAGTATGTTCGAACTTTCGCCTCTGATCGTTATGTTCGAACGATCACCTCTGACAGTAAGATATAGGACCAATAGCCTCTGATTGGTATGTTTGGACAGTCGCCTCTCATCGGTATGTTAGGTAGTCAAGACAATCGCCTCTGATCGGTATGTTCCAACGATCGCCTCTGGCAGTGAGATGTAGGATCAATGGCCTCTGATCGGTATGTTAGGACAATCTCCTCTGATCGGACGATTCGGACAATCGTCTCATATAGGTAGGCCTATGTTAGGACAATCGCCTCTGATCGGTATGTTCGGACAATCTCCTCTGATCGGCATATTCGGACAATCGCCTCTAATACGTATGGTAGCACAATTGCCTCTGATCGGTATGTTAGAAAAATCTCCTCTGATCGGTATGTTAGAAAAATCTCCTCTGATCGGTATGTTAGAAAAATCTCCTCTGATCGGTATGTTAGGACAATCTCCTCTGATCGGTATGTTAGGACAATCGTGTCTGATCGGTATGTTAGGCCAATCTCCTCTTATCGGTATGTTAGGACAATCGTGTCTGATCGGTATGTTAGGCCAATCGTGTCTGATCGGTATGTTAGGCCAATTGCCGCTGATCGGTATGTTAGGACGATCACCTCTGGCAATTATAGTACCAATCGATCGCCTCTGACGAGTTTCGAGAACTAATCGACTTTTAGGAATATGTAAGACTGTTCCACTTGCCTCTGATGACTGACTAGTACGTAGGACCAATCGCGTCTTTCGGGTTCATAGTACTGATCGCTTTTCACGGATATACAGAGCCAATAGCCCCTTACAGGTAAATAGGACCAGTTTCCCCTGAAGAGTATACGGTACTTATAGCATTTGACTGGTACACAGGACCAATTGTCACAGGCGGGTACGCTGGAATCGCCCCTAACGTGTATATAGAACGAATCGCCTCTGAAAGGTATACAGGACCAATCGCCGCTGGCGCTTACACAAGACAAATCGCGTCTGGCAGGTATACAGGACCAATCGCTGTTGGTGGATACACTGGACTAATCGTCACTGGCGGGTACGGTTGGCCAATCCCCTCTGACGTGATTGTTGGACCAATCGCTTCGGACGCGTATATAGGACCAGTCGCTCCAGACGGGTATGAACGTCCAATCGACACTGACAGGTATATAGGACAACTCGCCTCTGACGGGTTTGTTTTACTGAATGCATCGGACAGGTATATAGGACCAATCTCCTCTGAAGGGTTTTTAGTACAAATCGTCCCAGGCGGGGGTATCTATGACCAATCACCAGTACTGGCTATAGACCGGACCAATCATCTCGGACGGATAGGTTAAGGCAATCGCATTTGATGGGTATATATTAAAAAGGCCAGTAGACTACATGTATTATGCTAGGTTTGATCGCAAGTGTTTGTCAAAATCTCTAATTGAGCTTCCTTCAATAGAAGAAAAAAAAATTGAAGGATCCTGCAGAGTAACCAAAAATCAAAATATCACTTCCGGCAAAAACGAAATTAAGATGAGAAAGATTATGAATGGAATGTTGTGTAATTAGGCCAATTATGTGTAGCCTAAGTTGTGTTTGATATTATTTCTATCGGATTATATTAAGGATAGTATTTTGCAAAACCTCTGAATGTTCTAAAGGCTTTTAACATGGTTTATTGTATTTAATAGTTGTATTAGTGAGTTGATGACAGATGCTATCCTGTTTGTGTCTCAATCAAATAGCGGGCATATGTTGATGAATGTAGTGTGTAACGGGCGGGGCGCCGTGCCAACCTACCTGGAGGGTTGGTAATCTACCGTGTTATTAACCCTAATTCAATAAGCCACAGACTTAAGGACACAGCCTCACAGCAAGAGAACTGAAATTGTTTAATTGGAGTCAGTCTATAGAAGGGAGGTTTTTGTGGGAATAGAGGAGGTTTACTGCCAATTTACAACTGGTCGCTTAAAAGTTTCTAAACGGATTTAGCTTCTATATGATCTTATAAAAGCCTGGCTGTTGATGAAAATCATTTAAACAAATGGTTGGAGAAAAGCCACCAGACGGCCGCCATCTTGCGCCAGGCAATCACTGGCGACCCCTGGCTGTGTTTATTGTAACCAGTAGTCGTATGAATATATTGTTTAAATGAAGTGCACGTATTAGTGAAAGGAAGTGTATGATCAGAACACAGAGGCGTGTCAGGCGAGTAAAACGTCCAGTGATTTGAAAGCCCTTGTCCTCGCCAAACAGCCTTAAACGAAGCCATTTAGGACTTCTCAAATTAAGTTGCATTTGCAGATTACGAGCCCAATCTCACAAATGAATGTAATGCCACGTGTGTTAACGAAATTGTGGATTTCATCTGGACCTTGGCATAGCGACCTTTAAAAACACAAGTTAAACACTTAACGATATGACATTCCCAAGAGGGTCATCTTGAAAGACTCCGACTAACAACATGAATGTTTCAAATATTAAACAAGAAACACAGCAAACAAAGACACTGTCTACATCATATACAATATCATAGTATGCGAGTGTCGTTGGATGTAATGATCTGACGAATCTCACACGGAATTCCCTTCTCCCCGCAATAATATATCCCGGCATAATATAATGACTAATTAAAGTAACGAACAGAAGTTCCTTTCAAACCTGCATTATTCTATAAGGTAGAGAGGTGGCAATGAGTTTCAGGTCAAACAGAAAATAATACAACAATGATAAACATGAATGGATTTATGGTGAGGATAAAATATGATCACATGTAGGAGAAATCTTATCAACGTATCACAAGAAACGCAATAATTTTTATCGGCTGAGTAAATAAAGAAAGAACAGAGAAAAGGAGTCATATATTGATACACAGGCTTTGTTAATTATTGCAACACAGTCGTATCGATCAGGTGAAAACAATGGTGTAATGTTGAGCGAACGTGGGCAATATGTATTGTCTTCTGCTCGGGCGCGAAGGTTCAGATTATCAGATTAGGATTAAACGGAAGTGTCTTACGCTCATGGTTGACAGGTATCGGTTCTTACTTGAGAATCTCGAGGGTATAACACCGTGATAAAATCTCAGGTGTGCATGGAAAGAGGTTTGACTTCACGTGCGATGGTACTACCTTATCTCCTAATGATATCATCAGATGGATTATCAATAATTGGGCAGGTACTCGAGAAGTGAAACGGCGGACAGAGCAGATCAAGTGAGCTTCGTTATCCCTGATGAGTCCGGACGGACAATAGGTGACCGGGTTAAGAGCAGGCAGATTTATCTCATCTTAGATTGGAAGTTCTGTCAGGGAAAGCTTTATGAGAAAGGTGTTACCAGAATTGATCAAACTCGAAACGTTAGAGACCAGTGAAGTGTGATCAGCAAAACGAATGGCTCGATCCGATCATGTGAGTCAGACAAAACGGCGTTCGTCATCTTTTCCCCCTTTTCTCTCTCCGACATTGCGTAAAATGCGGCCTGACCCCCTGTTTGACATGTTTGCCGAAGAAGTAGAAAAGCTGGAGAGGAAAAGCACGGTTAATATCTAGCTGGTGCCCATCAATGTGCGACCAAGCGGCTCTGATATACATGCTCGAGTGAGCAGCGCGTGATAGCCGTCCATTCCACATTAATATGGCCCGGAGAGCAAACTCTTCTCCCGTGAATAATAGGTACAAACGCACAAGTTCAAGTCAGCCCGCTTTATTACATTGTGATTAATTGCATAACGCGAATAATTAAATTTACTTAATTTGGAAGACTGTGAAATAAATTGCCTTGTATATGAAAGAGCATAGGGCACTTGACTGGCACTCTCGCTATCTGATTTTCTGTGGAAGAATTATGGCGATCTCCCCTCGCACAATGCAAGTCTTGATAGTTTTATGCGATATGCGTCGTTTATACTTTATTTAACTTGCTTTGATTTAACAGTTAATCTACATTGAAAACTTACAAAGTAATTGGATGGTAAAACAATCTATGTATCAAACGTAATTAAACAAGAGCAACTGTATAATAGAAAACAAGATTCCACGCGATTTATCATGGTACAACATAAGCCTGTCTAACCACTACCCACAGTGTGCAAGGAACGCAAATATTATTGGTTCTTTATTAGACTTACAGCGACATATAGATTGACCGACTATGGTATCTTCATCTAGGATTACTCTGCTTATAGCTTCTACGACCATAAACTCGTATATATAAGCACACGACTATTGATCTTCAACGACTGTACTGCGCTTATTGCTCCTACGACAAGTGCAACCACAACAATTATCTCATACATCCTACGACAAGTGCAACCACAACAATTATCTCATACATCCTACGACAAGTGCAACCACAACAATTATCTCATACAT
>JAQQZZ010156202.1:0-12303 GCA_030265115.1 Mopalia vespertina | reverse complement strand
ACGGCCTATTTAATAGGACTAGGTATAGGCATATATTCATGTAATCGTAGCTCACACTTCACAAGTCAATCCATTTTAATATAAGCTTGTATATTTTCACACGACTTAAGAGTTTGATCTTTAAAGATTACACAAAGCATGAAAATTTACATTTTAATAAAATTGTTTTGGTATGCAATTTGGAAGTCTCGCCGATCGGATGTCTGTCCTCAAAGGACTAACTGGCGCAGTGCATTGTGGGATAGACGTGCCGGCAATTTTAAAAACAACAAAATGGCCAGAATGGAGGAGTGTGTAACTCCTCTAAAATACACGGTATTTTCTCGTGGAGAACCGACAAGAGACTCTAAGATCAGTATTGGTGAGTTCTATATTTCAACGGTCCATCACAATGTGCACACCAAAAATCTGGATTTAATCCAACTTTTTTTCAGTTTCGCTGATAATGAGTTAATGAAGGTGCATATTTCGTTACGTTCATGCCAGATCGGACCTAAAGCCTTATATAGTAACTCTTATCAATTAATTTATACTTTCACCCCGACAAATATATAAAAATGACGAACAATGGTCGACAACTTTTTACCTGTTCTGCTAAACGAACTGTTATCTTCAAGGTTTGTATGGTTTTGGACATTTTTGAAATTTCCAAGCATGCAGGCAGTACCTGGAAAAAATATTTACAAATTCAAAGTTGGAAAGGCAACCACCTAGGTCGTCCATTTCTTTTATCCTCCAAACCAATTCGTACTGTAGGTGAGGCCCAAGTCACCCATAACTAAAACCAGAATCGTTCACTCATCAGGTAGGGTACTTGGCCCATACATTGGGCTTATATAAATATGTTTGCTCCTTTTAATAATTCGGACATTCCTCTTGCAAACATACTCCCCGAATGCCATAGGCTACCCGATTTTGATATCTTGTAAGTTTTAGCTTACGTCTCACCTAACTCACTGCACAGACATTTACTGTTGCAAGTTGGACTATCTTAGTTAATTAAATCGATAAAAGATTGCAAAAATATACATTTCCAATTCATTGGTACCTGTAAGTGTGATTAACACGAATGATCGGCATGAGCAACTGAAGTTAAAAATCTTTGTCAAACTCACCAACTTTCTGTTTCATTGTTTTTAAAGTATGATAATAATGCATGCGCAATACATGATTGACCTTTAGCTACATCATTGTTAGTTAACATATCCTTGGCAGAAACTTCCAAATTTGGGTTGTTTTTTTTTTAACCCGAACACTTTATCGGAACACACAGAAATAAATTTATGCGAATCCAAAGTTCAAGTGTGACCCTGTGTCCACGAGGGATGACAATTGTCAAACAAAATTTAAGTTTGATTTCAACTAGATTTAACTCCAAATATTGAATTTTGACCCCCTAGTTTTTGGTCAGATGACGTATTACACTTGTGTCAACAGTGGTAGTTAATTATTGTCAACTGTTTATTCAATTTTTTCACCATATTACCTTCTGCCGGTTTTTTTTGTCAGAAGCACAATTTCCATATCACTTTTTTTTTTTAACATGGATGGCTTTTCAGCTCTGACGACAAGGGTCAGAGCTGAAAGTTTTCTAAAAATATATACATATATCATATTAAGACCTATTCTCCATGTGATAATGGGTTTTTAGCTTCAGTAGAGAACACCAACGTATCAATATTAAAATGGTGTAACATAAACAAATGGTAATGCTAGAGATGTAGGCCTATTGTGTGCTCTTTGGCCACCGTAGCATTGACATTATGTGGTGTTGTTGTTGTTTCGCTAGACCGCAGATTCTGAACTAAAAATGTGTGTTATTCTACTAGCCTTTCATTGGTCTTTTTGACATTTGGATCACCGAAACTACGATTAAACTTCTTAGGAACTTTTTTCTGTATAACTTTGTATTACAAATTCACAATCAACAGCTAAGTGTGGGGTTTTAAAAACGTCCTTGACCAAGGACTTTATTTTTGGCATTTCAATAGTCCATAGGTTACTAAATAAAAGATTTATATTTAATGAGGAAATCAATTATGATTAACAGTGCCATCATTATTTGTAAAAAAAAAAAATTAAATATATCTAGATAACAATGACGAAGAAACTAATAGGACAACAAATTCATGTTTCACTTTATTGTTAAAACTATATCAAGCCAGTGTATCTATGGGTCAATACAGCAGAAGCGCGGACCGCAGAGAGAACTGTTTGTTTTTCATTGGCTCCTTCAGGTTTTCGTTTCTGGCCAATGGCGCTTCAGAGAATACCTTTACAATTCTCTTTTTTTTCATTGGCTGAAAATATAAAAGTGTGGATCTTAGATATTTTCACACAGCCATTTGGAATTTATAAAGTTCTTCCTATAGACTATTGGCATTTGCATTCCATTTTCACACAGCCATTTCTTAATATTGTTTTCTGTTATAAAATAACGTAAACGCAAAGTGTTTTAATTCTTTTTCATTGTTGTGATAATTCACTGATTTCAGCCAGTCGACTATTTCTTTGACTTTTCAGTACCGGTACTATTAATGTCTTCTAAATCTTAGACGTTATTCTCTTCATGGATTGTTTTCTAGTGTCATAACAAGCATTTCTGACTTTGAACTTTGATTGGTCGAATGTTAAACATACCTCATGTAGTCATTATGTCTTCCTTGTATAGATTTAAGTCAATCATCAATGTTGTAAAAATAGTCAATTACCAGTAGTCTTAAATGTTGTAGACAAAAATCGGTGACATTTGGTGAAACAATAGTTATGAAACTGACACATGTAGTTTTTACATCAGCCGCTTAGTATTTTTTATTATATGGATACTAGAGGTTATATATTTAGCATTTTAATAATAAAAAAATCGTGATATTAATTTATTTAGTTTATACGAAGAGATTTCAACAGAACAAAATAAAATTTACTTCAGTTTGACATGTTATCCAAATGAATTAAGCAAAATTTCTTTGTTATGGTTCGGTCTGATTTTTTTACCTAGGAGCTTAAATTACAAAATCCTTGATATTTTGGACGACTTGAAATTTTAATAATAAACTTTAAAAAAAAAAAACATTTAAGAGTACTAAAATACCGGCTCAGATTTGTAAAACGCTTACTCACCAAAAATTTACTTTTTAAAATAATTTATATGAAATATTATTATAAATCAAGTAAAGTTTATTTAAAACATACATATTGCTATTTGTTAAAAAAAAAATTAAAAAAATGTTTAAAAATCTCCTCAGTTAACACTGACAGTTAATTGTCAATAATTTGTATGTAAAATATGTTCTATAGAATTGTTGACTATTGTCTAAAGAATGGGGGTTAGGGGGCCTCAGGAGTGGACACCTTTTGAAAGTTCTCAGTCAGTGAGTGTGACTTATGCTTACAAAAGATTTTAAACAACTGACAACACTCTTGTGTATTTCATGTGTAGATCTCAATCAGAGATTCACCTCTCAATCAAACACATTAATAATACTGTGAGCTTTTACTGGCAATGTTATGTGAAAGGTTTCTTTAAACAGTGTCAGAGCTGGGGCAGACTGGCATTAGATTAGGTGGTTTTTGTTCAGCTTTACTCCCCTCTGTGACCGAGAGGCCCAGACACCCCTCCTGCTGGGGTGAGCTCCAACCTCCAAGCCTCCACATGCTTGTAGAATTGGATGTGTGTAAAAAGTTGTCTGACGATTAGCCCTTACCACCTGCTCATCATGTAGATAGTTGATAGATAGCTTCCCTGTTTAATCCATCTCATTCAGGGATTTGTGGATTAGCAAGATTACTCAAAGGACAAGCACTCCGATGAGTTTCTCTTCTCTCATGCTATAAAGCTGCTTGTTCCTTGTAACATTTATCATAACTTCAGTTTGAAGGTTTAGTGCTAGGATCTTTAATAGTGGACTGGTGTGTTGGGTTGGCTGCATGTTGTATCTTAAATTGTAAAGGAATATTTAGCCATCTGTTTTGATATCCGTATTCACAACAGCTGGTTAAATAATAGCTTGATCTCCTGTTTTCTTGAACTTTAACACAACTTTGTCATCTCTTAAGTGAAGGCGTTTTAGTGCTATTGACATTTTGAAAAAAAGTCATTTTTATTTATTGAAGTGCTAGTTTTTTTGTTGTTGTTGAAATAATGGGTCAGCTTGATTGTCGAACTAAAGTGATAGGTGAGTTGTCTTATGTTGAATTACATCAAATGTTAATGGTGTTAAAATGATTTATCTGAGAGTCTTTGTTCACTAGTTCCATTATAAACATGTTAAATATAACATAACAAAAAAGACTTGATGGATTTTCAGCTTAGACACTAGTACTGTTTTCAATTTCATTTTGCTTGAGAAAGTTGCTAGTATGTGCACTTAAACCCTGCTTACCAATACATCCAGAAGTTTAAATTCCATAAGTCTTGTTTGTTATGTTATCATTCTAGCTTGTAACAATTTATACGTCGTCCGCATGTTAAATATATATATATATATTTCTTTTTTTTCTTCCCATTTCTCTATTGTTGACTATATTAATGGTTTGGTTGTTTTGTCAGGACCCTTCCGTGCTACTCAGATATGGAATGAGATAGTGACTCATTTAAAGTTGACCGTGGAAGTGAAGCGGAGGCGTCACAAGATGAGACATGTTGACAACTGTTTTACTGGTTCGGATGCAGTCAGTGTTGTACTTCAATACCTTTTGCAGGACCATGGAAACTTTGGAGTAGAGATATGTAGAGAAAAAGCTGTCAAGGTGAGTAAAAAATCAGTCAAGAGAAGTCTGTACATATTATTATTAAAACAACATATAATTTGTTGATGCCAAGGACATCATTTCTGCTTGTTTCTGTGCAGTTTGTCGTTATCTAAACCGTCTTATTGAAGAGAGCGAATCGCAATAAAAAAGATCTCTTATGAGCAAAGCTCGATAAACGATTTGAAGGTTGTGATTTAATACAATATAAACAAACCTAAATATGTTTTTTCATTGCGTGTTTGGGGTTATATGCCAGACTTAAATTTTAGTTGCTTGACAGCTTGCCACATGCATTTGTTAAGGGAAACCACTGCCACTGTCAATAAAGATAAGACTCTTACTGAAGAATCACAAGACAAAAACATGAGACCATATTATATTTGACTAGAACTGAGAAAATTCTAATGGTTCTTCTTGTATAACATGTTTTATGTTTGAGTTTTACTTGTAAGATGGTTTGGTGTGATCTCCCTCTGGATAAGGGCAGTATTGAAGTATATTTATGCTGTCGGCTACTGAGCAACATTAATTTTCCAACAGAGCGTTTGTATATAACACTTCACATAATGGTTGTGTTGCTGTTTACTCTTTGTAAGTACACTGCTGTCATATATATATACATGTAAGCACGACATCAAATACCAGCCAATCAATCAATGGGATGGTGTGATGGAGCAACAGTCTAACTGTTGATCATTTTTTATATTTACAGTTGTGCCAGACATTGATGGAGCGGAGCGTGTTTGAGCCAGTGTCCTCTCGTATGAGTGAGGGGAAGCGACCGGTGTTTGAGGACAGTCACAGTAAACTCTATAAATTTATTGGTGTGGATTATCACTCAGACACAGCTATGGAGGACAGTGATGATGAGGATACTGCCAGTTCTAGTCCGGGAGAAGAAAGAAGGTAACTTGCCATTCATTCCCACACTCATTTTAAACTTATATAACAATGTCAGTACAAATATATAGCTAGTCCTCAGGGAATGTAAAAGATATCATTCAACACAAATTTACTTTAGTTTTCTTCCTTAGAAAGGACACTATGCCCTATGCTTAATTAAAAGGCATTGCAAGGATAAATGTGTATTATACACTGACATTGATATATATGTAGTTTCTAAGTTATAAAACACTCCAATTCCAACAGATGTTTTATAATCATAGGCTGGTGAATTGCAAAATCTATTTTAAGTGGCCTAGGTAATTTGAGTCAAATCCCATGTCTAGGGGAGAAATGTTGAATATAATGTAGGATTTGAAGAGAAATTTATGATCTGATGCTGTATTCGTGAGAAATTCAACCTTTTTATCCAAGATTTGGTTTTTGTAGTGCCCTAGTATTGAAGAAATGGTATGAAATAGATCGTTTTTAACCTTTGAACTCTGGTAACTTGACTATATGGACATAAATTATTGAATGAACACTACACCTTCTGGTATATTTTTATGAACTGTTTGTTTGTTTTTTGTTTTAAATTTCTTTTTCAAATCTTTTTTTGAAGAAACAACCCAGATTTAGAACCTGACATTATAGGGAGGGTCGGAATAGAAGATGATGTGATATGTAACCCTATCCTCATGGGTAAACAAGGAAACATGATGGCTGAGGTGTTTCAGTTACAGAAAGGTTTAAAGAGGAAAAGTTCTCAGTTTGCAGACCACCAGACCAACAAACTATCTAGAAGATATTCCTATCCTGAAGGTCTGAAATTTGGAGAAAAACCCGGAGAAATACAACCAGAGGGTAAGTTTTCTGTTTATCTTCTTTGTCTTTATAGAAAATATCTTCGAACTTTCCAAAAAATTTGTTTTGTTATATTGACGATAAAGATTTCATTACTTGGATTATTATATAAATATTTTAGCAATGTACTTTTTTAAGATCCTCTTGCAGCTGAATTTAATTTTGGTTTTGACATCTGTACTAAAATCCATCTATCGTTTGGTTTTTGCAGCTTATGATGAGATCTGGAGAGAAGTAGCTTTAAGACAATTGCTGACTCTGGTCGAAGTACCCATCCTGGATGGACTTCTATCGGACGATAAAACAGCCAGAAAATCTAACCGCTTCAACCTTGTCATATCTAACATTCATACCCGTCCTGGACATTTTACCTCATCCATGAGCAAAGAGGATGCTTGGGTCAGCTCAGCCTTAGAACTACTGGAAGGTTTTCCATCAGGGTTATCTATGTTGGATGTAGAGTTACCTTCCCCTGTGTCTGCCTCTACAAAAATAGAGCTATTCACAGCCATAAGAAGACAGTATAGTGAGTGTGTGGAGCCGTTATTACCAGAGCGGTTTATCGACCTGTACCTGCCCATCCTTAACCTGGTCTTACAGGAGAAAGATGAAATAGCCCTGAAATCAATTCAACTACTGATGATCCTTCTGCCATGGCAAACTATTGAAGAGGTGCAGAGGCTGTTTAAGTTCATGTCTGCTGTCTCCAGTGATTCGACATGCCTTCTAGAACACCAGGTAATATCCTCTTAACCTATTTGTGGCACTGCGTAAGGGAGCAATCTGAACCAGCTCACTTTAAATTCACAAGTAACATACAATTTGTTACATAATTTTTAAACTATAATCATATTGCCCTTTGGCTAAGGGAAAGTTGCAATGCTGTCTATACTTAGCACTGGAGAAAGATTAACTTTCAAACATTATCAAAACTCGTCATATGTTACGGTTGTGCTTGTGTCAATTATGGTTGGAATACACTGCCGTCATATAAGTGAAATACCCGTAAGGCCAGCATTAAAGCAGTAGTCTGTGCTTGGTTTTGTAGTGGCAGTTGCTGTTTAAGAACTCTTTGGCCTTGTAAACAATAAAGCAAATTGTTGTAATAAATTCTGCATGATTTCATATTTTGTAATTTATTGTTTCAGGAAGATAACAAGATCGTGGTGATCAAGTTATTCACAGAGGTTCTCATACAACACCCAATGATCAGTCATAACCTCGCAGCCGTCTTAGTGGGGTTCATGCTAACACACTCTCAGTCCATCTTTACCATTCCAAAAGACGTAGAAGAAAAAGTGAATTACTACCTGTTTCAAGTTAGACAAGGCAAGCTGGATCCAGTTATTGGTATGTGTCTGCCAACCATAAAAAGTACGTGGAGTAAGGTGACATATATCTGTTCAGCTATGCAATAATATTATATATAAAAAAAAGGGGAATCTACATTACAGTTGTTAAAACATATATAAATTATACAACATAGACAAAAAAAATTGAGAGAAATGAGTCGAAAACATTTTCATCTGCCAAAAGTGTACTTATTTATAAATAATTGCTCATCTATGTTTTGTAAAGTTGCATGCATCATTTTTTCTTATGCTATTTTCGCAAAGACTTTGTCATAGAAATATACTAGCATTGTACATGTATATCACAACATATCGGAGTTATAGGACCTATTGTATATAGGCTTTGATAAGCAGTGTACACTACCATCACAACCGGAAAAACAGGCAACCATACAATCATAGAGTGAAATGGACTGAAATTTTATAAAGAATGTATGGACCATATGTAGGAAAAGGAGAGAAATTTACCATTTTATCTAGGGGTGATCACCAGGCACTGTTATTTAGTTTAAATGTCATTCATTTAAGCAAGGACAGTGTGAAGTGGACAATCTTTTTGTCATATAAATGAAATAGCCTTGAGTACACCATTAAACCCCAATAAAGCAAACAAAGAAACAAACACAAGGTCAATTTTATTGTGTCGTCTTTCTCGTTGAATTTGTACACATTATTTTATTGCAGTGTTTAGCATCATGTGCTTGTCTTGCAGTTTGGATACCAATTTCATAGTTTTGACTTTTTTTGTTTGATTTGATTGTTAGTTCTTATATCATTTTTTTATTATTCTTATTACAGAGGAATCATTTTGTGCCCGTCTTACCCCTGAGGAATATTGTAAACAATCCCAGCAGGCAACAAGTCAAGGTCTACGAGAGATGATTGATAGAATACTGGATGATACACACATACCTCTCAAAGAAAAGAAGGTTCGCTTGAAACAGTTTCAGAAATGTCACCCACAAATTTGTGCCCAATATTTCCCTGATATCATATGATGAGGAATCCCAGATTGAGACTATATAACTAGAGTGCCAAATACTTATTTTATTAACTGTCACATTGACGCCTATTTCTCTTGTGATCTGCATGCTTATTTTATTGTATTATCCTGAACAAGTCTATATCGAGTACTTCAGCATGGACATTTTGTTGAGGAGTCATTATGAAGAACACAAACTCAAAAGAATGTTCAATGAAATCAAAAGTACTGGATATGATATGTGTGTTTATATGGTTTTCACAGTGTTTTATGATTGTGACGTTAACGTGAGAGCAGTTTTTGTGAAAGTGTCTATTTGTGGAAATATACCTTGATTATTTTCTATATCTCTAAAATATATTGTTTGATCTTCTTACTGGATGCTTGCATAAATAGAAATTTAATATCTTTAATATCTACGCATACAATTTGACCACTTTTATCACATCAAGTAATGTCGGTTTTGTGTATATCAAGGACTTTATGAGAAAATATTCTGTCATTAGGTTGCAAGAGTGCAGTCTGATTAAAAATCATATCTGATTAAGTACCCTGATGCTGTTTTATTACATTTATCTTCAGCATGAACTTATCTGCTGTGGTGTGGTCATGTCTTGTGATTGTCAGCCCACGGCCATGGCCTAGTGGTAAACGAGTGTGCTTACTTATTCTTCTTTGATGTACCGTTCACAGAATCGGGTCCATCTGTCGACCCTCAGGTATATGAGTGAGTCACACGATGGGGCTCTGGCAATCACAGGGGTGGTTTTTACGAGGTTTCCTCCCGGTCTTCCATCGTAATTAGGCAAGGAACAGTTTGTAGTGGATAATCAGTCGTGATATAAGTGAAACACCCTTGAGTATGACGTTAAACCCCAGAGGAACAAACAAATTGTCTTGTCTGGTTTGTTTTTGCCAGTGGCATTGAGAGTGGTTTCCATTACCCATTGTGTTGGCACATTGTTATATGAGTGAAATAATGGTGCACAACCCCAATGAAACAAACAAGCAAGCCGCCTACTTGAACTAAAATGCCGGACACCCTTGAGGGAACAATGACAGGGGGCTAGTACTGGAGTTTGAGTTATGACATTATAGCTTTGTGGTAAGCAAGGGCCAATCAAATGAGTGGTGGAGGCAATATTGCAAAGTAACAGATAAACATTAATAAAACCATATTGCTTTCATTTTCCTATAGCATGGAATATTATTTTTAGCAAAAGTTACAATTTTAAAGCTTTATTATTCTGAAAACCGCCAAAATGCAATGTTGAAGAATAGGCAGACTGCCATAAAGAAGCAACATCATTTTGCAAAGGGATTTTTCCTGTGAGCCTGTCGTCATAACTCGAAACCCGCCTATTAAGATATCAGTTTGTCTGAGAGTAATTTTAACATCTGTGTTGAAGTAGTTTTCTCCTCCTAAACTTTATTGTCTGAACGATGTTTGAAGGGCAAGAATAACTGATAACCTCCGGCCCTGAGCAATTATTCAGTATTCACCTCCAATCCTGCTTTTGTTAAGTTCTGGCGGACGGTTGGGAGGGAGCTTCCTGTTGCCCTGGTGCTCTCAGAGGCAAGGAGCAGCATCAAGGCAATCTGTTTGTGATGTACATGTATTAAATCCTGTATTTGTCCTGTCTTGTCTTTGTTGTTAGTGGTTATGAGGCTGGTTGCCTTCGCCCGTTGGGCTGGCACTCCATCATATAAGTGAAATAACCTTAAGTGAGGTGTTCAAGCCCGATGAAACAAACAGTCTTTATAGGTTTTTAGTAACTATGAGTCACATGGCCACCTTGTTTAGTGACATGATGAAACATACATGTAGAATGACAGTATTTTAAACAGTATGTAATTTTCACTTACATCCGACACTATATACAATGTATGCAATGTAGTAAGTTATCACTCATCTGTTGCAATAATAACTTTTTTATTACTTATATGCTCTTCTACTAATTGATCTCTTGATACTTCTTTTATTCAGTGTAAGCAATAATTGTGTTTATTTTGTGATGTATAAAATATGTATATGTGAGTAAACACTCTGCTTTTATGGAAATAGGCTCGATAGTACTAGCTGGGTATATCATTATATGTACTAGATTGTATTAAGTCTGAAAAATTATTAACCATAATTAAGAGTGACTGAAAGGAGTTTCCTGTGTCCTGGAGCTAAATGAGCAAAGGGACAAGACAAGCCGGATTTGATGTCATTTGTTCTCCTTGTCTTGCTCCAAGATTTTCGTCTTGAGCTTGTCTTGTATCTTGATGGTGTTATTTGTTTCTGCCCATCAGGCATTGGGAAGGAGAGAAATAATCCCAATTACAATGTAAAACATCAATCAAACAAACAATCGAAAAACACATATCATCTTTCATGAAAAAAAAAAAAATAATGGCTGTATAAAGCACAGACTAAAAAGGTTGTGAATATAAGTTTATACTGAGGTTATATACATTTTTACTTACTTTCAGTGATGCGTCTTTCTAATTAGAAATTAACGATTTTTATAAAAAATATTATCAAAAATGAATGATGTTAATTGTTTATATTGTCAGCAGATATTTTTTACCTGTGATTTTAATTTGAGAACTTTATACACTTCAATCTAAATCGTATTATTTTAACGCTATTCATAAGGGGAATTTCCTCAGATATATGTTGTATTGTTTTGTAATGTGCTAAGAAAGTGTTATTGTATCCTGTGGTGTTTACTTCAGCTGTAATTTGTAGGTTGCCACAGCGTAACTGAAATACCACTGAATTTGGTCCAAAATATCAACGATTCAATAAATTTTTGTAATTTGTAGTGTTAGAGATGCTGATCTCATTTACCAATAAATCTTTATAAATTTGTTATGTTTTAAAATGTATTTTTGATAATTTTTTGTTTCATTACATGTTTATTCAATGGTTATTATGCAAAGATTTAATTATACAAAATGGGGATGGATCCATCCAAGCTGAACATCCATTTTAATAGACATAGTCACATAGTTGACAGGTAATTGGAACAATTGTACATACAATAGTAAATACATGCAAGACGAGCCTTGAGTTGACAGAAATCAATTTTTAGTCCAGTCCACTGATGTAGTAAATGGGTGTATTAGGTCAGTGATTGCAATATGTTGTCCTGTTACATGCAAGTATGTTATGTTGACCATATGTTAGATTGGTGACGATCCGATTGTGAATGTAATATAAGCAGTTTCCAAAAAGGAATGTAGCATTAGCCATATTAGAAAGAGTGCGAGATTAGAAGTATGGGAAAGCGAATGTAAGATTAGCAGCATCTGAAAGTGAATGGGAGTTAAACAGTATCCAAAAGAGAATGCAAGATGAGCAGTATTCAAAAGATAAGCAGTATCCGAAAGAGAATGTATGGTTAGCAGTATCCGAAAGAGAATGTATGGTTAGCAGTATCCGAAAGAGAATGTATGGTTAGCAGTATCCGAAAGAGAATG